>CM023608.1:19596659-19716659 GCA_013358685.1 Antennarius maculatus
TGGGTGCGCTTGGTTTATAACACCAATACATTTGTTTTCATATGTTTGGTATGAACTCTGATATGATTGTTTTATCGTAGAATTTCCAGCTAGTATAGGTATAATCAGATAACTCTCTGATGTGGGATTATTTATGCTCCAGTGAATTAAAATCACTTTGATGTGATTGTCTGCATTGGACATTTTTTACCCAAACACCATAGAGTAAGAGATGCAGAACGACACACAATGACACAATGTACAGCTGTACAGATAAAAGAAGAAAAGTGGGATTCCATTTACATTAGTGGCAACTTAAAAAATTGCTTAAATACTGTATTTTTATTTTTAACCAGGATTTAATAATGTCAATGTCATAAAAAACTAACAAAAAATATCAAAAATGTTGAAAACAATATGACAACTAATTATCAGGTAATTTTCCACACTTATTATGTATTGCATAATATAAACAGTGTCTATGAGAACAGAACTGTTCTGGAAAGCGTTGACAATTGCTCCTGAATGGTTCTTTGGTGAAGATTGCTAAAATGGCACACTGTTAGTGTGTGTCTTCAGAAAAACCGAGGGCAACATTTGGTTTATTGTTTTTCCCGTATATTTCTTTAGTTATGTCATGCATTTCCTTAGCTCTGCGACTTTGATATTTAAATGAACAGGAGTTTGACTCAAGCTTTTGTTAAAGGTGATTAAATCATCATGTACATTCTGTGTGAGGTGGTATATTAGCTTTTTTCAATCTGGCACTTGAGGTGATATTCAGATTCTGGAATACTAATAACAAACAATACGGTTTAGGTCAGTGAATACTGACTGAATTTAAGAAGCTGGATGTAGACATGTAATGTACTTAAATGGTGCGAGCGATGGAGCTCATGGTGTCATGAACACGTCAACAGTGTTTATGAAGGTAATTTCATTTATCAGAGATGATTGAGATACACTAGAATCTTTCAACAAATATTCCTATGCAAAACAATGAATGCAGAAAATTATTTGTATTTTTATAACAAGTTCTGATTGTGCTTTCTGCTAATAAAAGAAAATACAGAGTGTTCCTCCATAAAACATGAACCAGTAATGCCAGATGCTCATTCGTTAATCAATCTGTAACTTTTAGCACCACAAGAAAGCATATAAAGATTATTCTATCAAAGTCACTCAATGGCCGTTCATCAAATTCTTTGTTCATTGAATGTACTCAATCCTTTTAAAATTTTATTGGATGTGTTCACTATGTGTCATATGTGATAATCTATCAATCTATAAAAGTTAGCTTCAGGGAGAAGGCAATCAAAGGGAATCTACCAACAATGTATCCAGCCGCTGGTGGTGGTGGCTGATGGTCGTACAGAGACTGAACGAGGCTGATGAAATTGCAATGGTGAATATGTGAAAACTGGGCAGTGATACAGAGCTGGAAACATCTATATGAATGAACTAAAGGCACAGAGGGAATCCTATTCAAAAAGACAGAGATGAAGAAAAAATGAGGGAGCCTGCCTCGCTGTGCTGCTGTGATCAGATGAGAACAGTTGATAAATCAGTTGACCGCTCCAGACAACGACAGCAGGAAATTAAGTCGGAACATTCTTGAGAGATGTGCACGACACAACGGTATGGAAATAAACTATGGCTTTCCAGTGCACAGAAACATTTACCCTGTTTGAAATGTAGCCAGAGGTCACACGACTACAGATGTTCTATGACCACAGATAGACCCTTTTAAAGAGCAACGCCTACGGGAGCTAGAACTCCGTCAAACAACTTTTCCTCAGTTGCCTGCTTTTACCTCCGCACTGGCACATGGACAAGCATGTTTGTTTGATGCAGCTTCCAGATCTGACTGGTTAGCACGACCGAGGTGAAAAGAGGACAGGGGAAGTTCAGTCTGGATGAATGCACAGAGCTCAGTGAAGCCTATAAGGAGCTGCAGAGGGATTAATCTGCTGAGAAAACGAGGTTGAGCGAAAACAAAGCACAGTAATTCCATACATTTGCACTTACTCTCTGCATCTGAGCCTTATTACAAATATAAACTTTAAAATGCAAATTCAGTTGCTCTTTGTGCATGCTTTCACACAAACGGTAACTGAGGAAGTGAGTTGGTGAGATAAGAGGAGATGAATTAAATGTTAACGTGATTGAAAACGGCTCTGCAGTGCAGTAGCACCGTCCTCATTCCGGTAAAGAGAGGCGATCTCAGGGCAAAGCAGTGCTGCAAAGAGGATACAGTTACTTTCTTAGTAGTGCTCATTGCCTCTTGCTTTCCAAGTAGTACTAAAGTATTCCCCCTCCAGTATGAGAACAAAATAACGAGCTGCATATTCCTGTTTGGTTGGTGTTCGGTTCCTTTTTATTACTATGTTTACAGAGCTATTTGTCATTAAGCTTTTCTTAGAAGGATCAGACTAATTTATTTTGTGGTGGGAAAATGCATCATAATCATCCTCGTTTTATGCACACACAATTTAAGAGAATTCCTTTAAATAGTAATATAAAGTGACTTAATAATTTCCCTGTATGATGCAAATACATGCTGTCCACACAGTAAACACATGCTGTTAAATTCAACAATATTTCCTCTTACCACGATATCTCCAGTGTTTTCCCTCCTCCTGCCCCCCCCCCCCCTTTTTTTTTTTTTTTTGCAGGGTCTCTGGAGGACCTACTGTGTGGCTGCTGTTGGTGGTAAAGTTTCATAAACACAGACACACTTGGGGCGACAAGTTTCCTCAATACTAATTCTGTCTTTTCCTGACATGTCCAGACACGTGGATAATCACCAGAAATTGATAGAGGGTTAACTGAAAGGCTGAATAGCTGCAGTATACGGATGGAGATAATAAAGGTTTAAGCTCCAGGAGCACTTTCACAGTCTCACCCTCCTTTACCCCCTCTTCTTGGTCAAGTCTTACAAGTCACAGCAGCTGCCCCATGCGCATAAAATCTTCAAATCCACACTGGACAGGTAGTGCCACATGTGAGGAATTAAAAGCCTCTTGGAGAGCCAAGTCTCGGGTTACCAGCTGCACGCGACAGCTGCCCGAAAAAGGATCTGGTTTCTGCTGGTTTTTGTACAGTTGGTGATAGATGTGCAGCAAAAAGCAGGAATTGTTAACCCCCTCTATGGCCCTCCTAGTGAGTAAAAGACAGTTTGACTGTCAGGAACAGGAGGAGCATTGTCTAACCTCTATGAACTCAATAACATTTTGGAGAGAACTGCATATGCCACAGAAATGCTAAGAATTATCTAATATTTGCACATATGAATTCGTATATAAAATCATCCAAAAATCCAGCATATTTGCAGTGTTTTATATTGTGCATTACTCTGATTTCAACTGTTTTTATTTACACATCAGACAATGTGAGATAAAGGAACTAAGAACTGCTGCTGGGTAGGATATGGTTCATGAAATCATTGGAAAGGTGAGTTTTGATGATGCCGACAACATACCAAACCTATGAGTTCTCATCTGATACGAACACAGTAGACACATAGAGCTTAATCCCCTCTCCTCCACCACACAGACTGAGTGTCGGCACAGAGTGTGAGGACCTGGCCTTTTTTTTTTTCTTGTAACAGTAAAACACATGGAGAATAAGCTCTTGTCTGAGAATACCATGCTGATTGTGAGATTATGGCTGATTTAGATTTCGACATGACAAAGGTTTATGGAAGAATAGTGATGTGTGATGCTGTCTCCTGCTGCTGTACGGTGCATATCTGTAAGGAATGATCCGTCTGTATGTTCCATATCTCCTGTTTACTGTTCAAGGAGATTAGAATTGCTGCCAAAGGAAGATGATGTCACGTTTCCCTGTTTTTCTCCAGTATGATTTAGGAATTGGATATTATCCTCTGAGATTTATCTAAGGGTTGAACTGTGTCAAGGAAAGAGTAACTCTTGGATCTGGGTCTTTTAGATAGTGACAGACAACAAACCACCTTTATACTGTTCAACCATTTATCACACACGTAGCTGTATGTCAGATGAAAATAAAATCTTTTCATTTTCTGAATCAGGCACAGACTGACTTTGTCCTCTAAATGCATTGTTCATGATACAGGAGTATGTTCCCAGGCTGTGAATCACCCTGTATGTGGCTACTGACTGCAAACAAGAGGTAATACAGGTACATGTGGGATATATTCCATCATATACCACACTAATTATTACTACTGGCAGTTGATTTGGAATTTTTTGTCTTTTGTGTGGTCCTGAGATGCATGATTTGTCGGGGGTGTACCCAACCTCTTGCCCATAGCCAGTTGGGATCCAGCAACGCCTGTGACCCAATACGTAGAAAAGCAGCTGAAGACAAGTCGATTTCGGTCGTCTCTTGTACAAGACAATAGATGGATGGCCGGATGGATAGATGGATGTTTATAAAGCCTTTCATGAGGCATGCCGCATGAAGATGAAGACGAAGATGAAGAATACATATGTAAACCATTGTGAAACCCACTTGAGGGAAAAGATGCCCAACATTGGCAAACAGCTCTTGGTTAGTAGTTTACTCATTGTGCTGACCTACTGCATAAGAGCTCAAGAAAATAGGAGATGCCCTCATAAACAAACTTGAACCCTCTTGTCACGATAAACAACTTTGAAGAAGAAGGAAAAAAGAAACTTTATAATTTTTTCTACTCTTTGTTTTTTAATCTATAATCACACATGCCTTACTCTTGCTCAAGGGCACCTTGGCAGTGACCAGGAGGTGAACTGGCACCTCTCCAGCTGCTGGTCCTCACTCAAAAACTTTTGTTCCGTGCACTTTAAAACCGAGGCACCCTCCAGTCCCCATCACAAGACCCAGTGAACTGAGCTACTGCAGCCGGTTATGTAGGAGTGGTTAATGACACAAGTAAACATCACACTGTACTGCGAGTACCATGTGTTAACTCAAGTCTCCCGGGTAGGAGTTAGCTCCTGTGGTTCTGAGCATCTTAGGCTGTGAGCCTGAGAGATAAAGTGCATGTGGACATGCATGTGTGGATGAATGCATTCACCTGTCAGGACACTTTATATAAAGTGCAACAGGCCAAGTGCTTCCATAACAATAACATGGATGTTAACCTTACATAATATTACATGTATTGAACTAAATATCGTAAATCCTGTTTTGCTGAATGTGTTTCAGTTGCATTATCTTTTACTGCAGATGTAATCATATCAGAGCTTGGATAAGACATACTGCTTTACACCTGGAAAAGCAATTGGAAGCAATTTACTAACTGCTTGTATAAGAACGCACCCCAGGCCTGAGGCCCTGCTGACAACAGCATTGATGTGTAGCACATGTTTTCTGTGAGTGTGACTTTTCAACTCTGTGTTTAAAAGACCATCCACTGCAGTGATGTGTTTTACATTTGCAGTGAGAGCTCCACACCAAGGAAACAACATCGTTCTTCCTTTACCTCCATATAAACTTACCACTGTTGTCATCTTATCCTTTGCTGCAGCCACAGCCCACCTCTTGCTGCATCATCTTATAGTCACACAATTCAACCACACAATCAGTACCACTGGATCTCTCAGTGTCCCAGCACTGGATAACCTAAATAATGCAAATCAGTTATGTTGTTGGAAGTCCTGTGGTCCCACAGGGGTGCTGGCATGAACACTGATAAATTTATGTAGAATCTGTCTTACTTAAGATAGAAGTGGAGATAGAAGTGTATAGATGAAGCAGGAAAAAAGTGGGAGGAGCTGGCAAGACTATGAGAACCTTGAACGCAAACAAGCTCAGTGTGTGAGGGAGGGTATTATTTTACTTTCTTGGGGGTCACTCTTACCCCTTACAGAGATTAAACTGTGAACAAGGTCCACTCCTTTCTCTGTACTCCCTCCAGACGGCCTTGTAATTGGACAAGTTTGTAGATCTCTGACGTACAAAAGGCTACGAGTGGGCAGCTAAAGCCGGGCAAAGTTTACGCTGTTCTGTTGCTAATCAGAACCTTCACCAGCTGATTATCCAGAGGACACAGCCAACCCTTCTGTGGGGCCCACACAGGGACACTGCTGTAGCACTGCAGGGAGAATGTGTGTGATAGTCACTCAGTAACTGACGCATCATTAGCAGGCGTACAAACCGAATACATACAAATGCACACCCAAACGCAGGGGTGGTAGTGGGTTTGCCTCTGGCCTCCAGTGGGGGTGTTCTTTCTACAGATGTGGTTCATGTGTTTCATGTTCTCTATTGCCTTTTGTTGCATCAGCACAAGGCCGTCTTTGTGTGCCTGGTGCACAACACAAGCAGAGTCTGGACTAGATCAGCTGTGTCGCCTGTGGCTCTATGTAGGGCACTGTAATCTGGGTCGCATGAGATTACAGGTAGATTCAGGATGTAACCACTGCTTCTGTCACTTACTGTACCGCTTTCACAGGCAGTCTTTGACCACACGTACTAATGAGTACGAAAGTGTTTACTTTAAAATATTCTGCAGAATTTGCAGGTGTGTGTGTGTGCTTAACACATACATGTGGTGTCTTAAAAACCATCTGGCTCTATTTACCAAATATTAATGTATAACATATATGCAAGTGAAAATTACCTTAGGTTTGGATTTGCGCATTGTTGAATTTTAAAGATTTTGGTAGATTTCTGTGATATTTTAACCAAACCAGTTGATCACGTTATCAAATGAAGGAGCTTCTTGTTTCACCCACTTGTTTAAGTTGCATTGTCTCACATTGAAACAGTGCAAACTTTACGGCTCCATTTTGTTCTGAGAAAGCAATATACTATTTTGATTATGTAGAGAAGCAAAGTAATTATTTTGTTATTAATTTTTAAGTCATTGTGAAGATTGTCTAAATATGACTTGCAGGATATTTTATTACGGCATGAGATTAGCTTTTATGTTTTTTTTACCTTCTGTTTTTTATCCTTCCCATGTGAGCCCAGTCTTAATTATCTATTATCATAGGGCTGTCAACTGAGATGCCAACTGTTCTCGTCAGTGGGTCACACCCGTCTCCTCAGTAC
This sequence comes from Antennarius maculatus, assembly GCA_013358685.1. Classification (NCBI taxonomy): domain Eukaryota; kingdom Metazoa; phylum Chordata; class Actinopteri; order Lophiiformes; family Antennariidae; genus Antennarius; species Antennarius maculatus. The sequence goes on from CM023608.1 coordinate 19,603,659, forward strand.
TGCCCATTGCTTTCAGATTTTTCAACTTCATCTTCTCATCAAACTCATCAGCCACCACTGCCACCACCATGGAGATTTTATCCTTTTGCTGCCCAGGACAGATGCACTTTGATCACAGCGTCTGTGGTGAGACAGAGAAACAAATACTTTCAAACAGACCAATTACTACATTTCAGCTGCTGTTGATCACAACTACCTTCATTTGTTTTTCCTGAATGAAATATAGTACATGTGTGGTACATGGTGACTGGTTATGAATAAGCACAAAGACAATTTTTTACCATTTAATTAAAAAAAAAAAAAATTAACTGTTTTAATCCCCCAAGGGAAACTAAGAATCCACTATGAAAATAATAAATGTCTAGAGTTATTAATAAGTATAGGTTGAGAACCTGCAAACTTATAACATTCGATAATGTTTCAGTGGAATACTTCAGTGAAATCATTGTCTAAATCTTACACATGGTTACTGATCCGGATTTTATTTTGACACAGTGGACTATGTCATGATCTTCCTGCACTGCTCTCCACAGTCAAACAATTGTTAAATAAATTCAATCCTCAAAAAAGCTCAGTATAACCACATGGACGTCAACGGCACAAATGACACATCAAAGGTCTTGTGACAGAATACAGCACATCCCTCAAAACAAAAACAAAGCATTGCATCCAGATACACATGTTTACAGACTGTTCACACATTGGCACACACACAATCTCAGCGGATCAGCGCTCTCTGAAATCCCACCGGGATGTTTTTCACAATGAGATCCAGCCGCAAAGCACCCCCCCCCCAGGGGATTTGCATATGTGTATTAATGTGTATGTGTCAGAAGTGTGTATTTGGAGTGGTTATAAATATTGGTTGGGACTTGATGTCCAGTTGTTGCAGATGATGTGAGCCTGTTTCTTGTCAGCACTTGTCTTTTTTATACACTGAATCCATCTCAAAGTGGAGTCCTCAAAACACAAAAGTGATCTGGGCCTTCTCTTCAATGTAATGATCTCAGATATACTCAAACCCCTTCCTCTATTCTGAATTCTCAATCAATCAATCAATCAGTCAAGTTTTATTTATATGCTGTAGCGCTTAATCATGGCAACAGACATTTCAAAGTGCTTTCACAGAGAAAGAAACCCAACTGAACCCTCCAGAGCAAGCATAAGCGACAGTGGCGAGGAAAAACTTCCTCGATAAGGAAGAAACTCCGGGCAGGACCCAGACTCTTTTTGGTGGCCATCCGCCTGGACTGGTTGGGTGGAAAAGAAATAAAAGGAAGATAAGAACAGGGTAAGAGAAAAAGAGACAGAGAGTGGCAGATAGGCCAGATAGAGTCAGTGTCAATATGGTTAAAGTTAGATGATTGGGGTTGTAATTGTTGTCAATACATGTTTCCCATTGGTAAATTCAAGGCACAATTACAGCTGTGTGTATTACTGTATGGTGGCACAGAGGAAGAAAGGAAGCAGGACCCCAGCCAATGGAGAGATGAGTGGTGGTACTGGTGGGCTTGGAGGAGAAGGTCTACAGCACATGGATAGATGGGGGGTGATACTGGTGGGCTTGGAGGTGCAGGTCAATAGAGGATGGTCCACAGCGGATGGGCGGATGAGAGGTGGAACAGTATGGTGGCACGGAGGAAAAAAGGAAGCCCGACCCCAGCCGATGATCAGGTTAGGGGTGATACTGGTGGGATGGGAAGAGCAGGTCCACAGCGGATGGGTGGACGAGGGGTGAACTTGAGAAAACCTAAAAGGCACCTAAAATTCTGTTTCCCTCCTTATCTTTTACATGCATTGTATTGTATTTTGTAACATATCGAATTCCATCATAAATTTATTCTCAACCACTACTGTAGTAATACCCATTACAGTTTCTCACTTCATTTCTTAATTGTTGCTTTAGTTTTCTAGACCAGATAACTTCTTAATCCACAGGAACAGGAATATGGAAATAATATAATATATAATTATAATAATATAGAAGTAAGAAAAGAACGCACTAATCTGACATTGAAGGAATGCAATAAATGTTTCCCATACAGCAGCATATCACATCATGCTAAAAATATGAAACGCAGAACAATGGGACTTTTTTTATGACAATTTTTCTTTTTGTTTCAAATTTAGGAGAATCAGCAAAGTGAGGGAATCAAATCATAGTGGACCTATTGTCTTCATCAGTATGTCACAGATTGTTTTTTGTTATCTTAAACTTCCAGGCTAAAAACAAGGTTTGGCTTTAATACCAGATCAACTGCCTTATTGTTCTGTGAACTGTAATCTGTCTCTGAAACCAAAGAGGAAGAACTGTTGAGGATATTGAGATTAACACATGCAGATGATTTAAGTTGATGATGCCTGCAAAGCATAAAGCTGTGAACAAATGATCCACTATAAAAATCCTAGTTTATTTTGACCATATCATTTTGTGCCAATATCTCATGTTTTCACATGACTTAATTGTGTTGACGCACATTCACCCTGAAAAGTACCAAGAAATCATCTGTATGTCCTAGTATATATTCAATAAAGCTGGAGTATGAAGTACAGTTTGATTTTATCTAAATAATAGTGCAGTTGGAATATAAAATAACAAAAAATGAAAATACTCAGTGATAAGAAATCTTATGTACAAAGTTATATGTCAGTTCAATGAGTCTGAAAATGAGATTATTCTGTGGCTGTCTCACGTTAAATGGTACCAATCACAGCTGTGGAGGCATTGGTATAGTTTTTTATATGTACCCATTATAGTTTTAATGGGTATGGCTGTATGTACAGATGTTTTTATGTACATGGGCATGGATATGACAATACAGTTGTGTACATATCTATCTGAATATTGGTTCTTATTTTCTTTTATTGTGAATTTTATGTAATGTATTTTTTTCTTTAAATCTAGACCTTCAGTCAGTAATAAAAGATCTGTCTGTCTGTCTGTCTGTCCGTCCGTCCGTCTGTCCGTCCGTCTATCTATCTATCTATACTTTCACCATTGTCTTTCTATCACTATCTGATGCAGTTAGATAATAAAGCTCAAAAACTTTTAAAATGAATTCTTCAAACAATCAACAGGGGAAAAAAAAAACCCACAACTTCTGGTTAAGTACTGAAGAAGTTAATGCCACCATGATGAAAAATAGTGGACTTTTTGGGTGGTTTGATGTTCAGCAGCAGGTTGTCCCAACATCACACACTTGTGTCTGCAGCTGTTGCTTTAAGCATTAAATGGACACAAAAAGAGAAGGCCCCATGGGGATTCCCTCAGTTCAAACTCCCTCCATCTCTTTGGGCATGCGTGTAGGGTAAAATGAATGGAATCAGTGGCATGCATCCTCATCCCAAAAGCCTGACGTCTGCAGTGTGGAGTTTATCATGACATTCCTGCCAAGACTCCTCCATAATCAGGGAGCTTGTGAGATGGGAGCAGTGTGTTCACAGAACAGAGCATAATGAACACTGGAGGGCTTGGAAACAGAAGTTTGATGTGGTCAGATTCACAAATATTTTCTTTAAAACATGCTTGCTGGCAATCTACAGTGAAAAACAGACTGCAAGTGTCAAGGACTGAAAGTACCACAGGTCAAACTGTGTCTGTGTGTAGCTATTAATAATGCAGGAGAAAGGAGGGTCAGACAGCAATTTCAGCACATACTGCTGAAACAGGGTCACAGTTTACGATAATCGCAGCAACACTTTTCTCATTTGATGAGGTTTTTGGTCAAAACAGCAAAGTCTTTCCTCATAAAAACTGAAACATTTTTTGAGTGGAACAGGCTCTGTGTGAGTGTGCAATGTATGTGTGTGTGTGTGCCTGTGCACTCCATCCCTCTGCTCCCACTCACAGTAATGATCTTCTTAACAGCTTGCTCTGCATTGCCGATGAGTTGCTTGTGTAGTCGGCCCTCAGGGTGCCTTCAGGGTGTCATGTTTGAATAGCACTGACCAGGCAATTAATCCCAGACCTAACCATCTGACAAGTAGCTCATTATCTTTGTTAACACTCACCCTGGAGGATTAACACAAGGAAGCGTGGTTGAATTGATAGACTGACTTTGATAGCAGATAGTGAGGAAAGGTCTGCTGAGTTTCAGGTGTACAGTGACTTTGCCTTTTACTGTTTCATTTTACATTTTAGATAATAAAAAAACACATAGCTCTTGCAGAAGTGGGCAAGTGACTCATATTCACCTTTGGCGTATTAGCACTGCTAATGAAATCATGTGGAAGTACCAATATTCAGTCTGTCACCTGAACTATGAGATGATATCCTGTCAGATCCATTTATTAAATATTTGAAGATGTTATTAAAGAGGTCAGTTGCTTTTACTTTATGACATTTCTAAAATATTTTTTTTACCAGTGTACTTTATCACTGACAAGAATTCATGAAATATTTTGAACTTCTAATGAGAGAGCTGTCACCACCTTCAAATCACTGTGAAATTACCTGCTCCATTCACACTAGTATGCAGTCATTGATTTGTAGCCTGCACATAATCCATCTGCACAGGACACAGGTGGGCAGAGGTACAGCACTGGATCTGAGTGGTATTTAATTATTTCTTTGGAAAGATACAATAGGTGAAGCAAAAAAAAAAAAAAAATTCTGAATGTGCTTCATGCTGTGCAGGAGAACAAGACTTAATTTACTTACATGAAGCAGATGAACAATTAGGTCATTTGTTGGAATTTAGGGTGGCTTGCGTTTGCTCATTTGACTTAACAAAGTGGAAGCTGTCCACCCCTTTGTCAGTTCACCCCAGGAGTTCCTAAATGGTGTAGCAACATCCTCTTTGTGTGTTTATCTGGGCTTCATCTTTAGAAAAGTGTCACTCATGCTGTAATTCTCAAAGAATAGGTGGGGCTGCTGAAGCGAGAGGTAGCTATAACACCAGTGAACGCATCAGAGAGGCTTTAGTAAAAAGATAGTGAAAACGATACCTCAGCAAAGATAGAGATTGCTAAGCACTCCACAAACTTGTCAAGGGAGTGGCTGATTTTCTGTGCCGTTTGCCTCATCTTAATTATTCACAACTACAATGAAGCACTGTTGACTCTGCTGTAACCCTCTTTGTACTCGGGTTAAAAACAGTTACTCATCGCTGCACTAAACTGAAACATCTGTTGGCCTGTTTTCCATGGCCAGAACAAAGATAACCTTCACAGAATTTCCTGACTACTAACATGCACACATCATCTTACTTCCTTGGCTGCTTTTTCATACAAAGCATGTGATGTATACAGGGGTACCAAACTGCTCCAGCAGGTGGTTATCTCTCTCGTCTTGACCCATGACCTGCATGTTCAGCTGTGTGGTTGTCACAAGGCCTGATAGCATCCCATCAATCAAGGTGAAGGAGGAAGTGATACAACTGGACCTTAGTTATCAGCCTAAACACTCGGTACCCCAGAAACAGCGTGAGTCTGTTGCGAGGAGAGTGGTGACCACAGAGAGGTTTTAATGTGAGCTTCATTGTTTGTGTGCACCCCTCATATGTTTGCAACAGTTCTTCTGTTTGACACCAACAAAAAATGTTTGCAAGATATAGCAGAGGTAAGTGGAGTTCACTTCAATGCCTTTGAAACGAAAGTTATAATGTTCATAAACTGATGGTATAAAGTAGAAATAGTTTTTCTTTCAAGCAAACAGAAATGAATGTCTGTCATATATGATGCTAAGAAAAGAAAAAAATTGAGAGGCAATGAACATGAACATTCATGTGTTGTTTTGTGAAGTTTATATAAGAAAATTGTAAAAATAATGTTGTTGGCAGGACGAAAGGAAACAAAACTACAACTTTTGTATAAAAAAATCATCAGTTAACGCCTAATCCGTCGTACTCTCCACTCTATTCGACGGCGCCGGGGATCTACCACATGTGTGGCACCTTTACTTGTTTGTTTAACATTTTATCTAGCTATCATTGGCATCAACAGTTCATGTTTATGAGGACAGCTGTATCACTTATGACTCCCTCTATGTTTTTCCTCTGACTGGCCACTCTGCTGTGACAGATGTATGCAGATTATTGCAGCTGTGCTCTCACCTGTTGGCTGAGAGTTAATGACACGTGAGATGCCAAAAGCAGAGTGGCTAAAAAGAGGCCTTTGAGAGCGCAGTAACAATGAGCTGGGTGGCTCCACACAAAGGATGGTATGCTGCCTGACATACTGACCTGTTTTTACTGCCTACACATAATACATGACTTTGAGGAATATGTAATCCCTTAACCTCTTTGAACACTTGATTAGAGGATAAACTTCGAAAATTCTCACTACGGGAACAACATTTGACTCCCTTAATGACTATGACTGTAGTTATTAATAATTATCAAATGAAAGAATGTGGTGTTAAAGAATATCTACTAATTCATGAAATAAACAGAAAGTAAAACATGTAATATGTAAATTTGTAGTTGTTGGGTTTTTGTAAGTTATTTTTATGACTAAGCCTTAAATCAAACTGTCATTGCCAAACTTCTACTGAGTTAAAAAGCAGTTAATGACAACCCTTGCGCACACAGGTTCACACCCCGAGGCTAGGTTATGCTGGCATTTGGGATGTCTATGGAGGGGAAAACTATAAACGAAAGATGGAAAGAATGGGATAAAAAGAAGCTAGATAAATAAGAAAGGAAAAAAAGGGAGAAGAAACAGATGAGATCAGTAGATAAAAGAGAAGAAACGATGAGTGTTTGATGTGTGTTAGAAGACTTCATGTCAGGATTGAACCTAATGAACTTACTACTGGAATATGTTGCTGTTTATAATAATGAGTAATCTGCATGAAATCTGCCTAAATGCATAGACAATATGAGAAGTAAGTAGTGAGGATGACTTGTTTTGTTATTGACCACATTAAATGAATATTTTCTCTCTGTAATTGCAGTGTGACTAAAGTACGAGTCAGAATTACTTTGAGGAGGAAACGGATAGAATCACCTGTGATCAATGACCTTTGGCAACAGGGGTGTTACAGACAGAAGTGTTCACCTGTAATGATCTCCCCTTGCACTTCCTCCTTCAGAAGGATTAAAGAGAACTGCTCTTTAGATCTTGTCGTTACAGTTAGTCTGCAAGATATTTCATTTTTGTTCCCTTTTTCTATATCTTAGCAAAACTGTTTTAAAGATATTCCTTTATTGCAATTTGGAGATTCTAGGGCAATCATTGTTTATAGGGAGCTCATTTTTTTCTGTAGTGTCCTGGACCTGTCCCCACTCCAGTTTATTCAACTACACAAAAATACACACAAACACGCACTCTATAAAGAGCCTATACAACTGTTTTGCTGGTGGTCAGAAAGACAATGTCAGAACATCTGGAGGCCTCTAATCACTCTCTGGGCGTCACCCCTCGAAATCCCTACGGACAAAAACTAACACTGAAATCCCTCCAGAAATATGCTTTAATGGGCAATAATGCCACCACAATGGCAGTCCCACCTTCTGTATTTTAATCCTGGTTTGTGTGTTTGTTGGATTGTATGCGTAAATCTGTGTGTGTGTGTGTGTGTGTGTGTGTGTGTGTGTGTGTGTGTGTGTGTGTGTATGTGTGTGTGCGTGTGTGTGTGTGTGTACAAGACACACTGATCTGAGTGCCCATATGCTGGCTCTTTTGAATTTATTAATCAAGGATTGGAGTATAGGGGAAAAAAACATGCAGGATTGAACAGGATTACAGAGGAGCAGTTGCTAAAAAGTATTAAAGAGGTGGGCTTTTGGGAGCTGTGTGTGCATATCACTGGTGAGAGGGAGAGGCAGAGAGGGAATTGGGGAATGTATTTAGGAGACAGACCAATGAGAAAGAGAGTTTGGTTGTGAGGCAGAATGGTTTAAAGTACATAAGAAACTCACACATGGGGTCTTACATTGCCACAAATACATATTGTCACAAGTGGTGTTTTCACCAATTAAAGCCACAAAAAAGCGTCTTAGGAATCAGATTTTTAAATAGATTAACTTTTAAATGCATAGTATGGGATAGTGTGATCTGCCTCTGTATCATTTCTCTGTGTTTAGTAAGATTTCATCTTAAATCCCTACTAAGAGAAAATCTAAAGCTCAGTTGTTGGATTTCCTTCTCAACTAAAGGTCAATTTGTAGATTGATTCCAAGTCTCCTGTTTTTTTTTTGCACAGTCATTATGACAGCAAGCACTACGTCAGCAACAACAATGCTTTTCAGTCTTTCCATGCTCCTAACTTCTGTAATCCTAGTAATGCTGAGAGAGACTCCTTAAGAGCAGCGGTCTTACCTCTTTTGTTTATGGTCTAGGCTTGCTATTTATAGAACTGCAGATTTTTTTTCAGCCACAGTGGCACAAATAGGCCCGGTGAAACACAAAGTCCACACTGTGTTTTTACAAAAAGGCTGGTGATGTCATGACTGAGGTAGAGCCTTTTTGTAGGCAAACAGATCTTCTTGCAGCTTACAGATTCTATTTTTGGAGGCAGGGAATCCAAGTGTTTTTATTTTCACCCTACCATTTTGAAGTCCTTTGTTTTTCCATTTTTTAGACAGACAGAAACAAAGGGTGTTCTAAAAATAGACGGGAGCACACATTTCAGCGTTAAACTGCATTTATTCAGCAATGCATGGGGTATGGGCTAAGGACTGTAAAATAACCACTTTGAGGTTTTTGTCACAACAAACATGCTTTGAATACAAAATAAACTTCAGTGGCAGCATTTTTAATTTAACTCAATTTTGAGTGGAAAATTTTGGAAAATTGTTTTAATAAGTTGTGTGAGATAAACTGATTGAGTTAAATGATGCAGAGAAATACAGCATTGCCTGTGTGTAAAGAATCAATTCAGTCAACTATCTTTACTGCTTTCAACTTTAATGAACACATTCAATATAACATGTGCATTTGAAGAGTAACTGCTAGCCAACAAGACAGACAGTGAATGTAGTAAAGATAACTGTTTACTGCCACAGCAGTAATGTGTAGTAATGTGGTAATTAGTCTGACAGAAGTCTAGAGTCTTAAGGTAGGTGTGGTTGAATTGTAGCAGCAGTCCAGATTGTAGTGGTGGTGGTGGTGGCTCAAGACTCTGCTGAGTTATGAGGTTGATGATACCGATCCACTTTGTAAATCCGTGAAGACTGTACAGTGATGTGGAGGTGGAGCACACACGAAAAAAGCAGCATTAATGAACTAGAGGTATAGAGAGAATTATATCAAGAAGACAGTAGCAAAATGAAGATGTGCCATTGGGCTATTGATTGTGACAGCCCCAGGCAATGGCAGCAGGAAATTGAGACTTAAGATTGGGAAGAGACTATAGAAAAATAATCTATGAAAGGTGCAACTGACCTAACATCTTGGCTTGGAAATAAATTGTAATTAATTAGTAGATGGTAGATGTGCTCTTGGATGGTGTGACATAAAATATTAACACTCAAGTAAGTACTGCAAGTACTGTACACAAAATTGTAGTACAGTACAATACTTGGGTAAATGTATGTTCTGGTTCACCACTGATCTTCAATCTCACCCCCACTTGAATTGTCATCTTAAACATTTAAACCAAACCACAACAGGGAAATAATAGTAGATATAATTGCATGTCACTTGGGTTTTATGCAGGGATATTACTGACGAGCTACCATAGGGCTATGATGAGGAATTTTATCAGATATCACTCCATGTCACATTTTATAACACAACAAATATTGTGAGGTAGAAGGGCCTTGTGTAACCCTCACTCTCTACAATGCTAAGCCCCACTGCTCCACACAAATGACATGTTGCCACAGTGTGTGTCTGTAATTGCTATTTCAACCTGAGCCCTCTGTGGTTATCCAGCACACTGTAGCTCAGAATCAGTGCAGGCTGATCTATATAAGGAAACAGCTGATCAGCCTGGATTAGAAAACACTACTGTTTTTGAGAGCAGAGCATTTTCAGAACTGCTCATGTAGCAACATGATTTTCCCCTCCGAGGAGCACAACTTTCACAATGACACATCTCAGTGGCTCTTTTAGGATGTGTAGGAGTAGAAACCTAGATGCAGTCTGTAGATTTGAGATGTACGGCTTTAAACTGTTATACAAAAAACAAACAAACTGCCAGGAAACATATATTTGTGTGTGCATGACCTCATTAGTAATGCAGTCTTTTACAATATGTATTTCTTGTATAAAAGCTTGATCCCTTTTTATGTGGTGAGCTCTGAAACATGTCTTGTATGCAAGTTCTGTGGGTTAAAATTAAACATGTACTGTAAGCCATAATTAATGTGACAAGCTATTCAGAGCATAGCTAAAGTTATAAATAGTAGATGGACAACAGTTCTCCTTTAATGAAAAAAGCATTTCAACATCTGAAAATCGTTCTGAATGCTTTATTTTCATAGCCTCTCAATTAGAAGTTAAGCATTTATATATAGCATAGTATGGATTTGCACTACATACATATCCAATGTGCACAGAGCTCAGAGACATAAAGGAATGCATGGGCAGACAATGTAATAAGCCCCTTCAAAGATTTGTGAAAGGTTGAATTGCACATTCTCCATTTGTTGAACAATATTAGAATCAAAAAGAAACTTTATTGCGGAGTTTGCCACATCTCTGGTAGACCCAAATAATTTGACTTTGAATGCTTTTGCAGATTCAGCATTTAATTTACAACACAAGTGTTTATAGACGAAGGTTTCTTTTATTCAGAGTTCTATGTGGCTTCAACTTACAATTACTTTCATTGTTCATTGTGTTTCTCATGGTTAAAAAAATACAGTGAGCTTTTAAAAATGTTTTAAACTTTTCTGTTGAGACATATCATCATGCACCACTACAAAAATCAAATCAATGTCAAGTGGAATCTACTCCATTGCATAAACACACAACAACTACACATTAGAGCTCATATCCCAGTGCCTCCACTGCTCAGTGCAGATGTCGTGGCTTGCCTTTGAACTACCTCAAAAGACAATTCAGCATCTAAAAGCCCCTCTTCTCTCTAATTACGTCTCTGTATTATAGGGCAGGCATAAAAAACTTTGTATCGTACTTTTCCAGTGCTTTGTAAATAATAGAATCAGAGCCGAGTTAAAACAGGAGCTGTTCACTCTGGTTTTGATTACCTTGCAACTGAAGTTGCTGTCTTTAATGCTCTTTTAAATAAGTACATTTTAGCATGTACAGTAAAGTCTGGTGGAGCACATGTACATTCTGCTGTGCATGAAAGTTACTTCAAACATTTTTATCACCAGTCACTTCTTTCAAGACTTTTTAAAATTAGAGTTATTACAGAATTATTATAGAAATATATATAGAAACATAGATATAGAAACACAACTCCCCGTCTGTTAATGTTGTGTTATTTCACTAACAAATTGCTGTGCAGAGGAGTAAAGTCATTCTGTCAGACAGTGCATAATGTTCATTTGGCTGCAGATCTGAAAAAGAGAAAAAACAAAACAAAAGGAAAAATAGAGCTCTCCATCCTGACATCCATTATGCTTACACGTTTTTGTTTTGCCTGTAACACCTGAGGCATATAAGCCATAACAATGAGCCACCAGCTTCCCAGGTTTCAACGTGTGGCTTTTGCCACATTTCTCTACTTTCCCACCAATAACACAAATGAAAAGATGTAGGTTAAGCTATCTGGGCCAGTGCATAACTGTTCAGCAGAACTGCTTCCATGTTCAGAGGGTCAAGAGCCTATCCAAGCGCTCAATCTGACCTACATTTCTGGAAAAGGTGCACATGTGTGTCACCGAAAATAGATTGGAGCAACCGAGGATGTAGTTTGATTTGAAAAAGAAAGCAGTGCACTGCCTTGCTTTTGCACGGATCCGGGGCGTGAAAAATGAGAGTGAAAGCCACGTGAGCCGCTCTCAAGCACTGAGAAAATGTTTTCTTTGAAAGTGTGGATCGAAACCACAGGGAAAGCAGATTTCATGCTGATATATGAAACAAGAGCAAAGCTGTTAGTCACATATTATCTGATGACACTTTGAGTGTGACGCAGAAGACAATAGAATATCCCAAACATTAGTTGCAACAGCTATGAAAGTATAAACGTCCGAGAAAGGAAAAAAAATCTATTCATGCTTGGATGTGCAGAGGGTTTGCATTTGAAGCCCAGGTCACAGGTAGCATGTGCACAATTGTTGGGCATGTTTTGTGTGTTATCAGGAGTTTGCCCATGAATATCAGTGAGTCAATCTGGGAAGAGAAAAGGAAGTGTTTCAGAGGGAAGTGGATTAACAGCAGGATACAGCAGAGACACTCTAAACAGCCATCTCACATGCCTGACTGGATGTGAACAATATACACTCATATAAGAGAAAGAAAAAGAGAGCGCGAATGATGGAGGCTGGCAGAAAAAGAAAAAAAGACAAAGAAACTGACAAATACAAGCAACGACAGTCAGGAAGTGACATAGCAGTTTTAATATCAGCGCTTAAACGTCAGGTTACTTTTATTTAAGTTCACAGTGAGCCCAGTCAGATTTGAATTGGACTCACTAATAGGTTTTTTTTAGAAGACATTTAATACATTGACAACCCATCCCAAGTTTAGAAATTTTGAGATTAAAGAAGGATCTAATTCTAATCTATTCATATGAACATAATAAATTACAGTCTTGTGTGCTGCATGACCATGATCTACTTTATAACATTAAACTCATCTTGTCATTTATGTATTCTATTGACCCCATGAATTTTGTCAGTGTCTTCATTATTTTTTCAAAACCAATGATTTTCAGCAAATTTAATTTAGAAGGGAGTAAAAATGGATACTCACAATCTCTAAATTTTGCAATCAGATTGAATGAATCTAGATCATGATGCATATCAATGTTCTACAAGTACATGATTTACACTTCCATATAGAATTCACACAACTGCAAAACATTTTAAGTGAAGAAATATATATTTTATAAGGTGCTCCTCTCTAATGAAGTGCAACTTTATGTCTGATTAGTGTGACTGACTAATTTATCAGTAATTTATCAAAAGCACAAACTTGTGCACTAACAAACAGATGCAGTATATGCAATCACTAGGCTTTGTGCAATTAGTACCATCGTAATTATCAGCACCTGCATTCTACATACTATTTGCAGCGACAGGTTAAGATTGGATTTTCACACCAGAGAGAACCAGATCCTTAATTAGCTGCCTCTCACCTGAATAGTGTGGATTAACTGACTGGACAGCCAAGCGTGTATGGCAGTAATACAGCCAAAAATGGAATGTGTGCTAGTTTAAGTGGATGGCAGCACAGAAAATAACTCGTAAGATGACTGTCTGTTTCCCTGTCTTAATTCTTGGCAGCATATTACTGTCCTGACCTGAGGAGTTTATTTTTGGGACCTCTGTTCCTTTTTAAAGTGAATATTACTTCTATTTCTAGAAAGCCACATGTCACGGTTTCCATGTCTGACTATCAGTGTTTCTAAATAAAGCACTGTCTAACCTATTGGAGTCTAATCAAGCCCATGCTTGTCTTGGACCAGCTTGTGACTGTGGTTATGTACCAATGCTGCATGATGTGCGTGAAATGGAGTGCCAAATCATGCATAATGCAACGTCTTGTAGTTTACATATTCAGTCCAATCTGTTAATCGTGTAAAATGATCAGAATAACTGTGTGATTCTGAGATGCAAATAACTGCAACTTATGAAAGCAAATCACATAAGTCACAGCTGTAACTGACAGTTTGAGATGTTTTTCTTCCTCTCATTTGAAGGTTTGATTTTTCCAAATAATATTTGGAAGTGTTGGTTGGTGACAAACACTCATATCAGTGTTATCTTTTCTTGGTTCACAGGATAGCAGTCAGAGTGGATAACTGAGTGATTTAGATGGAAAGATGGGAAAGGTAAAACATTTTTTAAGCACTGACTCACATGTTGACATTATGATTGGATTCAAAACACTTTGAATTATGATACTAACCATATCTGCTTGTCAAAGTGGAATCGTCTGCAGTCAAACCATGGATCTGACTTCATTTTGTCTCCTTAGCAGAGTGTCCAGGCAAAGCAAGGATTTGTATGTGAATAAGAAAATAATAAATGAGTGTGCAAACTATAAGCTTATGCTATCTTTTCCTCTACCCAGCTACATCTTGCATATGTACAGGGTTTTGTCCCCAGCTGATATACAAGTTTGGAAGACACACAGGCTGTGGTAAGACATATGATCTATTTAAGGCACACATGTACATCATAACTATGATTTCCAGATTTCCATGCTGTGCAGTCAAGGTTGTTGTTGTTGCTGTTGTTGTTTGGTTTCTAAATTGGATGGAAAGCACTTCAGACTATGTCTCTGTCAGTACCATCATTGCAGACCTGTGGGGTGCTGGAGAACCCACAAGGACATTGTGACTACCATATGCCAGAGTTCACAGACGAGTCACGTAAATGCAACGGAAGGCCAGCAGTTAAATATCACCCGTGGCCTTGCTGTCTTTCTCTAACAATGGTTCCGAAAAAATCTTGAGCAAATACAATGTTTGTTCAAGGCAGTGTCTGTCCAACACACACGAACACATACATTCACTTAGAAACACACAAATTCTTCAAAAATAGAGAAGTTGAGACTGATAAGCAGGTGGAACTTCACGTGGTTATTCTCTGCCACCACTGAGTTGTGTACAGCTTTGGGTAGTCACTTAACCATCTAAACAGGAGCTAAGTGCATGAGACCAAGGCAGAGAAAACCACAATTAGAACATGACCTGTAATTTTCAAATGAATAAAATCCATATACATGTAGACGTGGACACACATGTTCAGCCTTCACTTGGCTGTGTTTTTGCCTCACACGGCGGTTTTGATTGAAATTTAATAAATAATGAGTTATGAACAATTCATGTTACAAACAACCTCTCAGAACCAATTATGTTTGTATGTTGAGGACTACCTGTAGTCCCCTTTAACAGGAAGTCAGTGGAGCTGCTTTCTCAAGCTTGTGATGACACAGTGCCTAGGGGCCACAGGACAGCTAAGCAATAGGACCACATCTTTTAAAGGCACCCTAAACCCTGTCTTTTAAAGTAAACGCTATATTGGATGGGGGACTGCTCCACTGACCCTCAGAGGTGGCTCACATTAATGCAGGCCATGTGGGACAGTTTTTAGGGATGTGATAACCTCATTGCACAATTGACTTTGTCTGCGTTGAGCATGGAGTTGATTTATCACAATGCACAATGTGCTCCCTTTGAGCCCCTTGAATGGTATGATAGCAATTGTTCTAGAGGTGACATCTTAGAGTAAGGGAAATGTAATTCCTGTCACACAAGAAGCTTTGCAGTGGATGAAAGCAGTGAAGAAATAGGTCCCAAACAAGCCTTTGTCACTAAAGTTCCCTTGGATGCCCTACTCAGTTGACCAATTGGCCTTTTTCCTCTTCCTTTCTGAATTAAGAAGAATGTCTTAGAGAGGTTCCCTGTATATATATGAAATATGTAGCTGGGTGGAGAAATAGTCTCAGTTCAATAGGAACTGAACTCAGTTCATGTCATTTGTCAATTGGGGATGATCTCCTCTACATATGGAGAATGTGAATAGGTGGACAGCGCGTCCCTTCAGTCAGAGAATAATGGTTACGATGTAAACAGCAGTTTAGTTATGTACGTTTGCCTACTTGTGAGCACTCTGTTTATGGGTGTGTGGGAAGAATGAATTGTCATTTACATCAGTAAGTCAAAAATATGCTTCAAAATCACCCAGTCCTTCAAAACAGACAATGGAAAAAATATGGCACAGATGCAGGAAAGCAAGGACAGACATGCCAGTGCAACAATTACATGGATTTCTATTCTGAGCAAAGTGAAGCCTTATCAAAAGCACGAGATGTCTTTGTTCTCTGTGCTGAAAGAAAATAACATGAATATGCATGCAGACATGTGACCACATGGCAGACATACTACTGCAGATTAAACATGCAGTCCAAAATACAAGGTTCATTTAATGTCAAACTCCGTGTCAATGCACACAAACAACATAGCCCAGCCCTAAACAGGGGCAGGGAAAATGCAGTATGCAGCTTTTAAGGTCAGATTGACTGAAGAAAACAGATCTAAGCTGCAGTGAAAAAGTGCCCTCAGCTGGCTGCACCACTCCAGCTTTATTTTAAGGCTTTACGCTCCCACAGAGTGCTGTCCTGCTGAAACCCTGTAATGCAATAAATGTGACCTCACATACCCCGGTCTTGTGTGTAGCTGTGATATAGAGCATACGCAATCTGGAATAGCCCACAACTAACTATGAAGAAAGGGTGCGTTGAAAAATCAAAACATTATTTTCACAATATCAGTAGAATACTTATATTAAGTGCAAATGTAAATGTTATGTAAGTCATGCTTTCAGCAGTAGTTATCTTTTGTAGTTTCACAGCTGTAAGACATTTGTTTGGAGAAAAGATGAGAGCAAAGGCAAGACTGACATGACATTTTGAAATGTGTCTTATTACCTAATATCTAACAACCTGGGCCCATTATGACAGCATGTGACACACAACCAAGGCCAAAAGAGGTTTTTTTTCTTCTTTTGTCTATTTCACTATCACCCTTTGTCTTGAATGATTAGACAAGGAACTTCTGTTAATGGGATTAGTGAGCAGTTCCACCTGCCGCAGCATTATGAGTAAAAAGGAGCACCTCCTCAAAGTCAGCAAATCCCTTCTTATAGTCTTAAAACTCTATTTCATTAGAGGAGCAGCTGAAGCTGCAGCACTGTGTGTTGAGCAGACACATCATCAAAGAGAGGGGAGCCCTTACTCACCATGTGTGAAAAAGATTACATGAGGGTTAACTCAAAATACAAGGATTAGATTTAACATGATATTTTATTGACCTTTTATATTACAATTATCGTTGCACATCTCATCATGGTTAGAGCTGAAGTTCAGCAACAGAAAATTTCCCTTGTGTTGGCAAGACTTCAATGATTTTATAAGTGGATTTCAGCAGGACAGATGCTTGCTGGCTTGTGAAGTTGAACTTGTCCTCCAGTTGTAAGATGTTTCTCTGATCCTGGTCCCACCCTGCTGTTCAAAAGAGGTTGTGTTGTCTAGCACTGATTTTACATGGGTGCTTGATGTCTGTGGTCATCACTGGGGACACATGCGATCTTGTGTGAGGAGCAAAAAACCCCAAAGACCTACCTTCCAATGTACATGTCAGAGCAAGGAGAGCACAATGCTGTCATAATATATTGCAGAAGATAAACCAATACACACACTAAACTGCACAAAACACTCTCCCCCCAAGCACAAACATGTACATACACATAAAAGGTGCCCCTCTGGCTTTGCAAATCACAAACAGGCCCACATAAACCCTCCTCTGAAATATGTGCATACAAACACAACATGCAAGCATGTTTAATCAAAGTACATGTTTAATCAAAGAAAATTTTAGTGAGGGAAAAGCAGCTCATACTTTGTCAAATACTTGATCAATTTTAGAAATTACAAAAAAATATCCAGTTGTGCTCGGTGGTAAAAGATAATAAAGAAAGTATTTTTGAAGTCCCTGATCAGTCGCGGTTGAATTGTTGAACAAAGAGGAAGTTGCCTTTGGCTATAGATGCTAGCAGTGGATCTACTGTATATGGAGAACAGAATGTTCAAGCTGTGTGATGTGTGAGCAATGTAAAATCAGCCTTTGTTCTGTACTGGACTTAAAATGCTGAAGAATAAAACTAAATGTTTTTATGTTTGCTTCATCCTACAAAAAATTGGATAGTTTATAACTTTTGTTCATTGCATTTATAATATATGTGCTTTACTGGCAAATTATGAATGATCTGGATTACTAGTAATTACTGTATTTTTTATATTTTTTAAATTATGCACTACTAATACTAGTATTCTGACTTTTATACATCGTATACAAACAAAAGGGATTTATTTATTATTTTACTCATACCACCTTATGTTTACTTAAATCACATCGACGTGTGAAAGATAAACAGAGAACATAGTCACCTGGATCATGTGCTAGTCGCCATGATGGTTTCTATACAATGGAGTCTTAAGACTCCATTTCATTTGGATTTCTATCGTATAGAGGAGCAGTGGCACAATGAGGATGAAGAGGGACTAAAGAATTGATTTAGTGAGATGGGAAAAAAAAACAGTTTGCTGGAGGGAAGAAGCAAGAGGAAGCGAGAGAAATGATATTGTCTGGTACACAGCCGTGGCTTCCTGCCTCATGCGACATGCTGCTATCGGTTAATGACATTTTTCTTCACATCCAGGATTAAAAGGTAACTCTGGGCTATCTTTATTTGGTCGCATGGGGTGCATGTATGTGAAACACCACCGTTGAATGCAGTGCAATGAAAAAGGGCTGCCGTCAGTGCTCCAGTCATCTCCTCAGCAGACAAGCAGATGACCCTGGAGACAAAGAGGTTTCCTGTCACTCAGATAAACATCTGACTTTGCTCATTTCCTCTGCCCTGGCAGCCATACTGACTGCAGGGGTGAGGGTCAAACAAGGTCACAGAAGCTGGTCCAGGGTCAATTTTGGTCATTTCTTCAGAGTTGACGTGACAAAAATTTTAATTTACAGTATAAGCGTAAGTGTTAATATGCCAATTAGTCTCATACTTGGATTTAAGAGTGGATTTAAGTGGATTTAAGAGATTGTGTTTGATACTTAAGAACTTTTAATATTAGATTATAGTTGTATGAGCCATTTTCAATTGTACTACATTTTAGCAAAGACTGTACTTTTACTTAACTAATATTTCTGAGTACAAAGCTGAAGCTTTACAACACCCAAAGTAGTAGCAGTATTATCAAAGACAATACAGTTCATTAGGAAATAAAGAGAGAAGACATCATATTTAAATGTATATATGATTTGAAATAGGTGCTAACTAAGTTATGTGTCAGTCATGTGTTGCAAAATGCATCAGTAAGTTTAAAAAGCAGTTTGTAGGCAATAGAGTGTGTGTGAGTGTATGAGGTTGCTTTGTGACAGAAAGACAGAAACCAGATGCTACATGGGGGAAGTCCTCCACTGAAGGAAACTCCACTTTGCTCAGCATCATCTACACAACAAACATCATGGGCACCACACCCCAGCTGTTCTCATTTCTGTAAAAGTGACTTCAATTCTATGCATTTTTAAAAAATGCAAATTATGAAGTACCCATTTTTAATTGTAATTATCCATTTAATGTGCTATACCAGCTATTTTCTTTCTATGAATTGAATGTGAAATTCCAAACTGTCTTGCAGACTGTTTATGGGTGGATATTAGTGGGCAGAGCCTCACATATAATGGCTCACCACATGCTACCACGCAGGCTGACAATCCCACATATGAACACCCACCTAGGGTTGAAAGCATCCCAGAGAGAAAGAGCCATGAGTCATAAACCTTTCTGCTGAGAGGTTCTCTCCCTCTCTTAACCCTACACCGTACTCTAGCCATTTTATAAGATGCTGCACTTTATCCACTCTGACTCACCCTGGTTCTCTGACTGAAAAGGTCACACTGACAGCCTGTAACGGCAGTAATCACAACCTTTCAGCCGGAAACTGTCATAACTCCTATCATAAATGAGTAGACCACGAGTAATTTATGTAACATGTAGCAAAGAGAGATTATAAAAGGGGATGTATATGAAGGTCCTACTCTCAGGGTGGATGAAACAAAATGTCAGCCTTTTTTTCTAACAAGCCATTTTGGCATTTAGTTATTGATAGAGAAAATACCCTGACAGCTGGAAATATTGTTCACTCAGTTTTGTTTTCAATCAGGAAAGTCAGGTATTTTCCATGTGCTAGTAATGATATACTTCATTTATTTTGCACCAACAGTGTAGGAGATTATTATCATCATTCATGGGCAGCTTTTTGCTTGTGTGACCTCCATGTTAGCAAATTGTGCAACTGAGCTCTGCAGCTTTTGTTATTGCTCACAATGCACAACTTATAGTCAAGAAATTTGACTCAACTCTCTGTTCATGATCTTAAGGCTGCAAATAGAAGCAACCCCCCCCCCCAAACAACCCAATGTAATCATTCTGGTTGATTAATACTTAATTATAATGACCTTCATTTGTGATGTTTGCTATGTTTTTCATTAATATTTATCATCTCAAAATGAAAGGGAACTAATAAATTCCTCTTGTTCCAAGCTTTTAACTGATGTTAATTTGTTGCATCAAAACATTTAAGGAATAGAAACATACATTTAAAATTTCACACTTAATGTTAACTTTGTATTTTTATAAATTACTAAAAGCTTGAAATTTTTCAATGAATGAAACAGTCACCATCCTTGTTTCAAGTACATTAGACAGCAGTTGCTTCAGAGTGAAGAGCACGCCTGTGAAGTGACTCATCATAATCCTAGATTCAGTAAACAAATATCATTTCAGCCTTTCCATAAATACCAAGAGGCAGAGGTACATGTACCATCTTCTCTCTTCTTACAATATTAACATCTAGAAAACATGATCAGGAACCTCAAGGATGTTCTTGTTGTAACAATGATGAATGCTGTTTGTCCTCTATTACACGCACAACACTAGTTGCTAAGGTGACTAAACCAACGCAGTGCATCATGAAGCTCATTTTCAGTAAAAGTTCTGTTGCACAGAGCGTCTGCTGCCTCTTCATTGCACTGAAGGACAGACTGCTCATCTTTACACCCCTCAGCTCCACCCTGTGATCGCTTCATGGCTGACTTTGTACTTACTGTATTGTGGCCTGTCCCTTTCGCCTTTCTTCTCCTCTCACCCTGAGTCACTACTCCCCAGGGAAATGAGGGGGGTAACCATGAATCACTCTTGAGGGTATGAACACGTGTGCGTGTGTGTGTGTGTGTGTGTGCGTGTGCATACACATTTGTGTGTTTGATTGGTGACTGTGTGATTCAGTCGTGTGGGATCCGAAACCTGAGAAGTGGGCAGAGAAAGAGAGGAGCAGATAAAGAGACTGAGGCAGAGACCCTCTTTCTCTATCCTTCTTCTCCTCATCTTGCCCTTGGGGAGATACAACAGCTGCACCTTACACAGACCTCCACCACTTAGCGGACACGCCATGCAGAAGAGTCTTGTTTAAAATGCTCCAACCTTGGAGTGGGGCATGTGGGGTAAGTGCATGTTACAGAACAAGTTATGTATACGTTCCTGTAAACCAAACACTCCACCATTACTACAGCTGTCGTAACAGTGTTAATGCTTTATCTGACCCTCACGCCACTCCCTCTCCAGCCATTACAGAGTCATTTACAGACAATGTCCAGTTTACACTTAGTGTGGGCAGGGTTAAAGGGGTTAAAGTATCTTTACGGGGCAGAACAGCTGTCTTGTCCTTCTTACACAGCCCCAGGGACAGCACAGTTGCAACACATAGATTTACCTCTGCCCCAATGACCCCTCTGCCTGCTACTGATTGACCCGCAACCTCCAAGTCACTGTTTTCTTTTTAATCTCCACTACTCAGCACCATCAATAACAAGGAATACAGTACTGACTGTCAGCTCATTTTAATTTCAGACATTCCCAACTAGCTGGTAAAACTGTATTTTTTATCAGTATCTGTATGTTAGGAGGGAAATCCTGCACGTAGACAGACAAATAAACAAACCTGACGGCTCTCCCTGAGACTCTGTGGGAGGTTTGGGGAAATGGTGAGGATGAACCTTTCAAATGTTGAACTGATCCAGATAAATGACAAGATCTGTGATCGTTTTCTCATTTAACAGAACCTGGAGGGCTGACATTTTGACGGCGCAAAATGTCTTGTTGGAATTTCGATGAGGGTTTAATTTTGCTAAATGGGAATGCTGGGCCTTGGCAGATGAATGCACTCAATTGAGTGCCCTTCTAGTCAGGGACTCTGCTTTTTTTTTTTAATCTCTGCCAAGGAGGTCATGATTTAACCAGTGTTGATTCATTTGTTTTCCTGATAATGACATTTTAACCTTTTTCATCGGAATTTTTCTGGGATTTTTGTATAGCCCAAGGAACTACCCTTAAATTTTGTTTGTGATCACCATCATTTCTTGAATGACACTGATCACAACCAAAATGCACTACTGTGAAGAAACCGATAGTAATGGTAGACCTGCAGCAAATATTAGCTAAATTTGCAGCCAATTTAGCTAAAACTGTGTTGATTCAGTTAGGTGACCAATTTTATGATATTTTTTAGCAATTACTGAATGAATATTTAACTTTTTTGCCCCACAATCGCCAAAGAGAAATGAAACTGAAGATCTTAAAGTTCTTTCTAGCAATATATCAACATTTTATTATTATGACACACTGACGTGAAAAACATTAATAGGCATAAGTAGATGATTAATTAATAACACAAACATACACAGTTGTACCATTTCATTTTAAGTGATGCATATATGCATAATTAATGTACATGGTTACATGTTTGTACATGTACATACTGTTTTTTTTCAATGTGCCTGCTTCTGTAAATCATCGACCTTTAAGACTGATAAAGCTGACATGAGAATTTATGGGCATGTTCCGACATGCTAACATCAACTTCAGATATGTACACATCAAGTCCTTACATATCTGAAGTTACAGTCATCCAGTGACCCTTTTAATTGGCCTCTGTTCAATATTCTAAATAACAGACCGACCAAATACAGAGCGTGAGCTGCTGATAGTATTACAATGTTCTCACAGTGTTCTTTGGCCCCCTGAGTCCAGCTCATCGGGTTCTTAGTTGAAGCAACATTCTGAATCTAGCCCTGTTTTGTGTTACTGGGACATTTTTCGTCAAGACTACTTGTTCTAGGTGACTATTTTAAGAGTCTCTCCCTCCAAACCAGTTAGGCCTATAAAAAACGATGTGAATTCACTGAGGCAGGAGGTAATTTTTCTATTTTATACAGCATGAAAATGCTGTGGCCCCTTCTCAGCTCTGCGGCATGTATAGTATTCTGTCACCGCAGCGACTCTCCTAAATATTGCAATTCGGCCAGATAGCTGGAATGTTTTTGATCGTAGTGATTATTGGTTGTACTGTTAAACATTTTAAATATAATCTTTTAAATATAATAGTCTTTCTTGTTATCACTTAAGAGATATGCAACAAATTTAGCTTCTTGGCCACAGAGCCATAGGAAATGTGCTGCTGGTAATGCTCAGTTGTTACAGTAATAGCGAGGGACCAGATGAAAAGAAATGGCTGTGTGCTTTTACTGAAATAAATCATGGCACACATTAGAGGGAAGAGAGAAATATAACCTCACAATGCCTTCTAAATAGCTATTGATCTTTTAGGAGAACATCATTAATGTTGTGTGCACGTGTACGTGAGCGTGCATGAGCCAATCTTTTCCAACACATTTGCATATGCTTGTGCGTAACCTACGGTGTGTGTATGTGCATGAGAAGTTATTTATTTGTATGTGTGTGTGTGTGTGTGTGTGTGTGTGTGTGTGTGTGTGTGTGTGGGTGTGTGTGTGACTGTGTGAGTGTGTGTGCACGCCCTCATGATATTTTGACAGAGTTGGCATTAGGTACTTTCACAAGGGCCAAAACAGACACACAGTGTTACTCCAGTTTTGTGTTCCACTCTCTTCACTCTGGGTCAGAATGTCCTGCACTATTTTCTTTCTTCCACTTATTTACCTCTTCTTTTTCATCCATCTCTCTGCTTACCTCTCCACTTCTCTCCATCGCTCTAATTGACCCCGTTGTGTCATCTCAGCACTATGTATAAACCCAACAGGATTCGCACAGCCTGGAATTGACTTGTTTGTGGGGGTCAGCATGTTAGTAAGGTCGTCTATGTGTGTATCTGTATACAGGGGTACTCATCTCTTACTGCTGATTAAAAAGCATGTAAGAAAACAAACAGAAATGAAAGCCCACCAATGTCAATTCTGAGTCAGTAAACACCTCCCACTCTCCGTGTGGAGGAGGTGAAAGTATTTAGTACATGACATGGGGGTTTTTTGAACACTGCATCACTGCGAAAGGGTGCACAGTTCCTACCCTCATGGAAAGTAAAAGAACATTTGTGTTGATTAAAAAAGGGCAAGTGAAAAAAAACCCAAGAAAATTTCAACATTTCTGTTTTACTGTAAAGGGGGGTCAGGGGAGTCGAGCACATTCATAACTCCATTCTCTCTTTCAAGTAAAGGTACCCTCAAAAAACCTCCCCTTGTTGCCATGTGATCTATAACTGCTCAATGCAGGTTAAGGTCACGCTTGTCACATACTTTCTAATGTTCTGGCGACACATAATACAGCACAGGGAGACAGCACAATGACTACTTTGGTGTACTGAAGGTTGACACCACTATTGGTTGGCTCTGTGAGGCCAAGTCATCTGAGTGTACAGTCTCCACATTTTATTAGCTTGTATGCACATACTGTTAACAGGTGGTTCACGTCAGACAGTATTACCACAGCATCGGAAACAGGAAATATCCATATGCCTCTACTTTTCCCCTCAGTGCTACAGAGATAGACATACTATTTATACGCAGGTGTATGTGTTTCATTCACACGTGCGACTCCCTGTGATCTAGGCTTTGTCACCTATATCTCCTCACCTAATGAAGTCTGCTGATTTTATTGCATACTAAAGCTAATTGTTAGATAAATAAAATCATTTGAATGTGGCTCTGAGGTGAAGTGAGGTCTTGTTTCAAAATGACCTTCCTAAGGTTTGATTGTGGCCTTCCGGTGAGCTCTGTCTACAAATGTGAAAAAACATGAATATGAAGGTTTTTGGAAAACTGATGTATTATGAATAGGGGGAAAATACACATCAGTTTATTTTGCCTGCAGGATATGGATAACCCCCGGTCACTATTGCAAGCATGAAAATGAATGTTTTGCATGCAGTCCATGTAGACAAGGTAGGTGAAGCTCTAGAACAAGGGATGGCTGTATGTGGAATGTCCCATTCGGGAGGTCGCCCTTGGGACGGGAGAGTCGGAACATGGATGGAAAGGCTAATAAGTTACATGAACTGTTATATAATAAAACTCCCACTGGGATCGTACTGTTTAGACACCAGTTTAGACTTCCAGAGTACAAAATGTTGCATCCTTATTCTGGTTCAGATGTACACCGTATATTGCCAAAGAATCCAAACATAGATGAGCATTTTCAGCAGTTGAGCAGTCAGCAGATAAGTGATGTCACCAGACGACATGCCATAACTTCGGAGCAGAACAGTACTGGCCTTCCACTGCATACCAACACCACATCACCGACGCCCACCCGCCCCCATGTATGGCAGAGAAGCATCAGAATAGAACTGCAGATGACACTGTGTCAAAGCACCCTATGTTCTCTAATTCGTCCTTCATAATCAGTTGACAAATGCAACAAAACTCTTTCTCCTCAATTTGACCCCTAACCTTATCATGTGCTTCAAGGAGCTTGATCAATATGGATCTAACATGCATGTGTTGTTGTGAAGGCACACATTATGCAGAGTTTTCAAAGCAAGATATGTAACAACCAGCCGTGTCACATGAGAGCTGTGCCTAACATGCTCCAACAGATCATGTTTTGGTACCTGCCGAGATTCACATGTATAAGTTTCGGGTAAACATCTTTAGAGGAGCAAGTTGTTAGCAGCCAAAATTTTTTGGTTGATGGAAGAAGCATACACAGAAAAAAACATGAGGATTTGATTGATAATTTAGCTTATTCAACCAAGACTGTAAAATTACTGCAAACTTCTAAAAAGGCACTAGCACAGGCCTCTGCACTAATAATGCACAAGCATTGAGGTGTATTCTTAGTAAATACACCATGAGGTAAGAGACAGTACTGCATCAGTTTTCAGTAAAACGTTGAAAATACAGTAGTCGTGGGTCAGAGAACCGACAGTGACTACTGGGTATCTGCCGCCCTCTGCTGGCAGATATGGGAAACGTCTCAAAATGTCGCAACCAAAACATTTTGCAGTCTCGTCGTGATCTTTAACAAATATTAAAAACTAAATATTTGAGAAAAACGACACATTCAAAAACCATAGACAACCGTAATATAATGATGTAATTAATCAATGCAGACAAAAATAGCTATCTAAATGTATCCCACCGCAGTCAGAGGGCGTTTTGCTTAGCTCTATTCCTGGAAGATAATCATGCGCCTTGTTGAGATAGTCGGACCACGATTTCTACTAATGACATCAACAGCAATACTGTGTAAGCTGCTGTGTGGTAAGTTGTGTTGTTGATGTGACTCTTTCTTGGAATCCCCTTGCTTCCTCAAAATCAAGTGTTGATTTATGGCAAGGTGCCACTTCAAGCAGCCAATTGCATAGAAGCACATCTTCTTAGTCTGCATCAGCTGATATCCACTTCCCTTCACCCCTCCCCTCCTTCCTTTCTCTTTTATTGGAAATAAGGGTGGATTTTATCAGGAAACGGAAGCTTTGCTGATAGGCTCTTGTTTGGCCTGGAAGAGACACAGCATTACAGACACCAGCTTCCAAAGGAGGGCTTCTCAGTCTGTTGCGTAGCTTATTATTGATAAGGGCTCCACTTCTTGATATGCTCTTCTTATAGTATTAAGTATTCTTTCTCGTAAACCGAGAGCATTGTTGTAATTTCCCCTGAAATGCATTTATAGGACCGTGAAGTTCACACATAAGCAAACACTTTTGCTGTGTCAAATCATCTTCCTTAACTTCTTGTGGTCCCTTTCGTAGAATACTGAACTACATTGTAGGTAGCTGATACCTATTATGGGTTGTTGCTAATGAATCTTTTACCACCATTGTCTTGCAAAGTGCATATAGAGTTATTATAAATTTCCTCTAATCCTGTCTGTAGAATTGATTCACCTGTTAGTTCATGTCTCAACATATTGGGTATAGCTGTAAGGGGAAAGTACGTTTCTTTTAGAACATAAGTCCTAAAAGAAACATGAATGTCTACAGTATGTAACGTGTTGTTGATGTGGTCGTTCCATGTGCTGTAAAACTGGATAAAAAGTCGATAAGCTTCTTTTGGAATCCATTCATATCTGTTAATGGTTTTGTCCCGTCAGTGGCCCAGAGGCCTTCTGCACATGCCAAAACCAATACAGTCAAAGTAGGGCAGTTCAGGCATTCTAAGGACTGCGGCATAATAACTGCCTTATTGCACACATGCTCAGAGAATAGGTGCTCATTGGGAGCCCCTGCTCGGCCGCTTTGAAACCTGGAATTGGTTGTTTAGTGTCCACAGAGTGCCTCCTTTTAGGTCAATCATTGGTGAGGCAGAAAGGGCTATCTCTCATGACACCTTCATATTTGCTTTATCTAAAATTCCAGTAGATTGATTGAAACAAGTTTGGATAACCATGACCTAGATGAATGAGAACCTTCACAGACATTTAATAAACCTGAGGGGCTTTGCAGTTTAAGGCCAGCTGGTAGAGGAGTAGCTTCAACTCCCAATCTGGCTCGTCTCCCCAAGGTTCTCCACAATGCCTGACTCATTTCACTTATTCACAAACAGAGAGTGACTGAAAACAGAGATGGCCTCCACTGTTTCTTGTTAGGACACTGTCATCATGACTCTATCCGTGGAAAGGGTATCTCTGGGATTTGCAGTTTAGTTTGCATGCTACCCCAACAGCACTGATAAATTGATTGAGCATGTAGGGGGAGCTGACGGCATCCAGCCATCCCACTGGCCCTGTGGTCTGTACGCAGTGTACATTTTTGTGCAGGTTATTTGAAACATGGAGTGGCTGCTGTGTTTCTTCCAAAGTCCCTGCACATATGGAATGTGTAGCTCTGTGGATACCAAGTCCCACTATAACAAAGAATTGAGGTTACATTGTCAACACTGCTTTAATCTTCCATGGCAACTGTCCACAGGGAATGATTCCCTGTAGATGTGGAATATGTTGCTATGTGTTTCTTCACCCATGGACAGCGGTCACCGTGTGAGCTACAGTTCCTTTAATGGATAAAAAACTGACATATGAAATATTGTTATATTATCTGCTTAAATTCTGGGAATGTATCAAAGATTGAGGCTTCATTGCACAGCAACCATCCAAATCTAATAGGAGGAATTACTATCTGTCTGTGGTCACCAGTAAAAACGTATGCCCTGTACTTTGATTCATGTGTGATGTTTGATAATGTGATGTTTTGCTATTTTATTTAACCTCATTAAATAAAATTACATGGAGAACAGCTGCATTCTCTCTATTTAAATGCAAATATTTTTAAATGAGTAACAATTTGGAATATAGATTCAAATTTGTTCTGCAGTCTGCATGTTTTTATTCATTGAGTTGTTCCAAAGATGGACTTGTCCTGTTAAAAAAAAAGACATCTGCATGTGTTTTCCTGTTAACATGCAGCATATCGCATGTTAACATGAAGGGAACATTTTTGTTACTTCCTCTCCTTTCCACGCTATACATTTCAATACTTTTCTCCTCACAAAATATCCTGTCTGTCTATCCATTTATTTTACTAAAAATAATCTCTTGCTGCAGAGGTCATTATCACAAGGAAATGTTGTTTCCTAAACCCAAGGTAAGAAACTTATTACAGTGCACCTGGCAAAACAGCTTGTGCTCCAAAATCATCTAAATGCACACAGACAGGTCTGCAGATGCCCAGACATGAGGAATAACATGAGAGTGAGAATATATATGCTGGCAGAATGTGTCAGTATATGTTGGCTAATGACTGCTGTGCTGTGTTATTGTATGAATTGTTGGCCTTTTCTCTTCTTTTCGCAGCTATTCGTTTATGTCCCAGGTTGACTTCTGGTTCCTGGTCCACATTTTTCACTTTAAAAAGAAACATGACAAAGTGAAAGAAAGGGAATAATGATATGCAAACAAATAGATTTACTTTTTTTTCTATGTATTTCGACATGTTAACGTGTTCTTGTGATGTGTGACTGTCATCACAGAAACATGAACAATACATCAATAACACGCAAGCCTCAAACTGCACTGCCAGAACCATAGACAGAAAACTCTAATACCACAAACTTCCTCTTCCATGAAGCCTTGTTGCTGAACCGGACCACCCACCGAGACACCACAAACAGATAACAGTTCATATAATGAAGAATCAACAGATTCTGTTCTATGCTGCCATGGTAAAAGTCATAATGTCCTTATTATGGGGCTAGCGACAGGCCGCCCTATTGAAGCTATAAAACATGTGCTGCACCAAATACATGCATTACTTGGGAGAGTCAGATATAATATGGCATGAAAAAATGTTTTAGATATTTAAGTCTATATCAGTGTCAAATTACTGTAATATTTGGGGAGTTTGTGCTCTATGGCAGAAAGATTTTTTTCTATGGACACACATTTTTAAAATGCAAACAACTGTGAACCAAATCTCAACTGACCTCATGAAACTGAAAGAATAAAAATCTGTACATACATGGACTTTCCTGGTCAGACGTCTGTTTTACAGACATTTGCATCGTTGCATGATCTCAAATAGGTATAACAGGCATCCAAAGTGATGAGCTATATATACATACACATACATTCACGCATTTTATCCACATAAAAATACAGTATGTTGTACATATTTTAAACACTTCACGGATTAAAAAAAAAAAAAGTGTATCTACACGGGGTGTGTTAAACAGGCATTAATCACGGAACTCGTCTTCATATTTTACCTGCCTCAGCTGTGTCGAATCAGCAGGTCGACTGAGGTATGACGTCACCTCCACTCTCATGACCTTACCGCCTGCCTGGTCCTTATTGTCGCACTGTGATTGGCAGATCTTCTTATATGGTAGATCTACAAACGCACTCCCTCGTGTGGCAGAAAGGTGTACTACATATATAAATATATAATGACAGAACGACATGACTACAAATAACATCAACCCAGCTTTTAATTTAGGCGCTTACGATTTTCAGTGGGAAAAAATGTGATTGCTTCTTTTCAAATGTGTTCAGAGCAAATCGGTAAAACTCTGATTTGACAGGGAATTTGTAACAGTGAATATAGATGGATCCAGCTGCTTCTGCCACATTGTATGTCTTGTACATTAGATATTAGATCAGAGATCCACTCCACCCCCCCCACACACACACACACAATATACAAGAGAAGAACAGTAAAGCACAGCAAGAGCAAATTTTGATGCTTTAAAACGACACAAACAAACTGCTGTTCATAAACGATGAAAAAACCCTACGTGAAATGCTGAAATTTCTAATTCAATCGCACGAAAACATTAATTCTAGGAGTTACAACAGTTGCTGGTTGCCTAGAGGTTGAGGCGTGGAACTGCAACTGACTTTGAGTTTGAGTTTTGCTGGAGGCGATTGTCCTTTAATATTTATATTCTCTGTGATCTAGTGCAAGTATTAAAACATTTTGGTTTTTACAGCACAGATTATGTGGTCCTGAGGGAAATATACCCCTGTCTCCTCCTCCTCAGAAAAATGTTTGGTTGTTCCTTTTTTAAACATATATTCTCCACATGAGGGCAGTAGAAGTTCTAGGAATAACACTTAGATTTAAAACTGTACCACAAGTACAAATGTCCACTGGTCCAAAACAATGAAATACGATAAAAGTAAGCTGAAGGTGTGTAACAGGTACCAAATAGCTGACAAAAAGATCAAGCTGTTTGGAGAGCTCTTCATATTGTCTCTGATGGATATATGCATGTGCTGAGTAGACATTTTTACACAGGAGATACATCCTTCTTATTAATTATGATTTTTCACATACAGTATGACACTTGAGAAAAGAAAAATACTCATACTAGTGGCCTTCAATTCAATTTAATCAAGCTTCAAAAAAATGTTGAATGCAAAATTATACGAAACAAAGCAGGGATTTTTTTTTTTTTTTTTTTTTCCAGATTTGGCTTACCATGTAGCTCTCTGTACTGTGTTAAACAGCAAACAACTGTTATCTGTACTGACAGGCTGTGTTTGAGTAATGGCACCACTGAATCCCACACTGAACCACAGGAAAAGACAGAGAGTGCAAGGGGGAGGGGGAGATTGAAGGACCATAACAGAGGGAGCACTGGGTTTAGTGAGACATACTGGACACAGAGACATCGACACAGGAGAGGAACACCTTGGGCGTGGGGGTATATGCACATTCACATCCTGACCCAGCAGCCTTCTGATAGGTTGATTAATTCTGCCAGCCCTTGACAATGTGGACTGGGTCAACCTGCAAGCCTGAATCTTTACCCATCATAACACTCAAGGTGCAATGGGTAATCTATATACAAGGATGGCCTACCACACACACACACACACACACACACACACACACACACACACACACACACACACACACACACGTACACACACACACACATAAACACTCATGCAAAAACATCAATGTCCATCCACTAAAACACATTCATGCACCAACATAATATTACTATCCTGCTGTGCAGACATAGTTTTGCAATGCACCAGTGGCTCAGTGACAGTCTGTCAATCAATCAAACTCATCCCACCTCATCTCACCTGTAAATGAATGTCTGTCCATCTCCAGGGCCATGATAGGCTGATTGGCTCTGTCAGTCACAGTGTCAGGCAAATGTAGATCAATGGGAACCATTCAGTACAGTGCCCCGTAGATTTTTAAAAGATTTCTCCACAGTCATGCACTGCTGATGGCAGATGTCACCGCAGATGGACCTGGCTTCACTGAGCTTCTGACTAACGTGGAGACACCGGCTGACAGGGAGTGGTATGCATGTGTCAGGAGGAATAAATATGGGCACAAAACAAAAGTGAGAATGAATAATATGTACAACAGAATGTGCAAAAATGTATATTGCATGTTACATATACTGTATACATTGTTCTGTGGTGTTGAATGCATGGCTGCATTAAATCATGCTTAAAAAGTTTTGTATATCCATTTCATTAAACTTTGCTGCATTGCCAACACATTACGCAACGACAGAGAAACTGGACTTTTCTAATAGTATTGCTGTTTTCTTAGGCATTCACAAGAACACATATCTGCAGAAATGTGAGCAGATATTCATATACTGACTCAGGTGAATGCACATAAATATAGAAATAAAGAAATATGATCTAAGGTGAAACATTCTTCCTCATCCTGAGAAGGGATTTTGTGTTGTAAAAATGCCTGTGACTCGAGTTTTTTAGTTTTTATATAAAGTCTTCTTGCATCTTGGAGGCATGAGGCAGTATAACAGTATCTGATCATCAAGAGCAGAGGTAAGTATTGTTTAATGGAGTTTGTCCCACACATCTTCGTATATCTTTAACAATCGGTGTGGTGGAAGATGGCCTAATATGATTTCTAAAACAAAGTACCAAAATATGAAAGAACTCAGCTGAAAATAAAAGTCCTCCTTTTCAAAACATTCTGTAAAGGTTAAAGATACACATCATCGTGATACATTGATATTTGGCCTTATGAATCAGTTTTCTTCCGGCTGCTTCTTCACCAAATAATATTTGCAAGTTCTCTGTATGCTTTGCTGAAATATACCCATATATTCCGCCCCTGCTTCCTCGTACTCCTGTTCTGTCTGTGAATAATTTTTCAAAAAGCCAAATGTGCAGTCAGCAATATTGCTCATCAGTCTTGCATCCACATTAAGAGAGATTAGTTTTGAAACATAGTTACATACAAGTGTAAGGAAGTGTGAGCTGCAAAGTAAGTCTATGACGTATGTAGATTAATCTGAGAAGCAGTTCCTTTTTCCATCTTTTAAAAGACCTACAGTAAAACTCCAAACTGAGTCATCTGCTCTGCCCAATCTCAACTCATTCCCCTGTTCCTACAGGTCAGACATCTGTAGGAACAGGGGAATGTGTTCATTTGGGGTGTTGTACTACTTAACCGACAGAATGAATTGTTCTGCAAGAACGGTGTACAGAAAATTGAACTTGCACTCTCATTACAATTCCATATTCTATTAACTCCTTTCTCTCAATATTCTTTCAATGAGCTTGATAGTAAATTTTTAGCTCTATTTTGAGTAAATGGATATTCACTGCCCAATATTAAATTTTGAGCAAGTCTCATTTTCATTTTATTTAATTCAACAGTTTGTATATAGGGTGGAAGCTGTCTGACTTTACTGTCTGTTGTCAGCTATTTAATACAGTCACATGGGCTTCTGTGTGGTCCTCGGTGCTCAGCTCAGGAGCCGTAGATCTCATAAAATTATTCAGCACCTCAAGGTTAAGTTACTGAGCCACAGATGTGGGCTTCATGCTGCAAGCAAAGTGATTTTCTCTTTTTTTCATGCTCCGAAGGTAAAATCAATGAGGTTCAGTCCGGTGAGATATTAGCTGTTTTTCCAATTCATTTATGATTTGAAACACTTGATTCCCAGAGACAGCTTGATACTCTGAGATATTGAGGTGATGGCTGCTGCAGTTTGCATTTTCACCACACAGATTTCATCACCTACTTTGAACAATCGTTCTGACTGGGAACATCTGAAATTCAAATTTATGTTCAAATGCCATGTTAATTTAATCAGGGCCTTCCTTTAACTGTTTTGTATTCAGCTTCAGTACAAAAACTGTGTTAAGTAAATCCAGGCAAAGCCAGCAGTAAATTGAGATGACTGCACACCAAATGCTACGTAAGGGCTCCATCACAGCTCTTAAGAAATAGTGGACATCATTTCTTATCAGTGCAGATTTTGGACTCTATTTATCGGGGGCTACACCTAACTTTAACATTATCGATCTTATGAGTATTTTTCTGCACTTCTGAAGACAAACAATATTTATTTCATGTATATTTTATTGATATTTACCCAATTTCCATGCACTTAAATTTGGATCGTGAGAGTCTATTCTTGTTATTTTATGTTGTTATTTTCATCCCATTTCTCTCCTTTTGGCTGTGGGTGAGACTTATGGTTAGATCTCCTCCCACAGACAGAGGGGTGATGGCCAGGCATTTATTTGTAATGTTCCATTCCATTCAATCTTCCTCTCTTTTGTTAGGATATAAGGAGGTTGGCTACACTAATATCCATACCTTTTAAAAACAATGAGAACTGTGAGGAAATTTCAGCTTTTCCATAGATTGAAATAATTTCTTTCTTCTCAGCAAAAAAATCACGATTGATATGGAGCACAAATGTAATTTTTGCCTTGCTCTACTCATTTGAATGTCACAATGAAATAATTTAACTCCTGTCGCTTGTGTGCATGACGTGAACTGGAAGCTGGACTCAAGTATTAATAATAAACAACTTCCTCGCTGACATCTCTCCAAGAGCTCTTCTTTTTTGTCTGATCTGTGTCATATAACACATAAGCTTCCTCTTTTCTAATTAAATCTAAATCCTTCTGACACAATAAAATATGTCAAAGTGAGGAATACATTTTCAATCTAGAAAAATTCAATATGGGCAGAAAGGCACAAATAAGCCACCATTTATATAATTTCCTGTTAACTCAAGGGTTTGCACTGTCTATATGTCCTGTAATTGCACCACATGAAAAATCTGAATTGCATTTGAGTGCCAAATACATCTGCTTTGTATTAAATTGCAGAATTGATCCTCTTCT
The DNA here is from genome assembly GCA_013358685.1 of Antennarius maculatus. Lineage (NCBI taxonomy): Eukaryota > Metazoa > Chordata > Actinopteri > Lophiiformes > Antennariidae > Antennarius > Antennarius maculatus. Next base: position 19,638,149 of record CM023608.1, read on the forward strand.
GCTGCTGCATAGCATATTATAGATTTAGGAAGTGACTGGATGAGAGATGGGATGCATGGCTTGGACACAAGACTTTCCCCCAGGAGACCAGCGTTAAAGTCCTGTGTGTGGCCAGCTGATATATTTGACGATTGAACTGAGATCCTATAAAAAAGTCAACTTTTAAAGTTATGTATGTATTATCAATGTATGTTTGGTTAGATATGTCCCAGTTTGAAATGTTTATTATTGTAACATAACACAGTCTTGTTTGGTGTGTAGGTTCTGATATAATGGGTGAGAGTTAGCTTCTTGAATCCCCTTCAGTGGAGCCTGCAGGTGGATGCTGGTTTTGGTGGTGGGGCTGAAAATGCAGGCAGCAATATTCATACAGAGCAGCAGCAGCGGCGACAGGCAAATGGAGCGATGGGACATTGTTTCAGCTTAAATTGACCGCCAAATTGGGAGGGTGTGTTTGATGGCGATTGGGGAGTATGAGGCATGTCGCGTGGATGTGCGGATACAGCAGCTCCAGTTGTCTGTGTGAACTAGAATACTGGCGTTCATGTTCTATTTTTAAGTCAACCAATAATTTTTTCCCCAAATTTGGTTTAAATGTAGCTTGTTTCAAATGTTAATGTGTGTCAAAAACCCAAATGTGCTGATACCTTATGTTAAATGCTTGAAAGCAGGTTTTATTGCGAAAATCCATCCAAATGTTTTGTATTTATTATTGCAATCTTGACCGCTGCCTCTGCATCTTCCCGATTGAAGCCAGAGACGCACATAAAGCATCACAGTTTGAAGCTTTTATGGCCACTGACCAGGCTGCCACATCAGATGAGTTGTGAGTGACAATAAAACAACGATCTCTGATGACCTGAGATGAGAATTTGTTGGATGAGAGGAGGGTTTTGATCTGGCCAGACAGTATTACCCACAAAAATCCAATATTCAGTTAAGATAGTCTCATACACTGATAAATAAGGAGAGAGGAAGGGAGAGAGAGAGATCACACCAGGTTGTTTTTATCCCTTATCAGTTCCTGTTTTGAATGTAGCTGCAACAGGGCAGTTCCTGTTTTGCTTTCATTTATTGCTAAGGACTCTATAATGATTTTAGGTTACCTGCAGAATTGAAAAAGTTTTATTTACTAAATGTACAAATGTTTTGTACAAGGTCTAAAAGTGGTTGATCTAAAACGTCCTTAGAGAACATGACAAAAATACGAGAATGTTAATCCTCTGTGCCGGGTAATCGTGAGCTAAATCCAAGAATCAGATTGCAGAACTTTATCTGTTGCCTCTCTCTGGTAAACAACAGACAGGGTCAGTGGCCACAGGCTTGTACGTACGCATCGATTGTTGGTGAGAACCTTGTCATGAAATTGTCTGATTTGCCATGCTCAGCACCATGTGAGGTCAGCTGCCCTGACGCACTGAATGGGAAGAGTACACCAGGTGAACTGTCCCTGAGGAAACTCTTATTTAAATAAGTAATCCTGTGCTGAGACTCGTCAAGCCTCCATCTGGACTAATTGCCCTACTTGGCCTAATTGTACAAACACAGATGAATACCAAACATTAGACCTCTCTTTTTTATGTTTTTGCCCATTCTCTCTTTTATAGCTCAACAGTCAATCTCTTCCTCTACTGGCACCTTTTGTGCTCTTGCCCACTTGACACGCTGCTCTTCCTCTTGCTCTGCTCCTTCCTTACTTGCTCACCCTCCTAGCTTGTATTATAAGAGGGGGGACAGTGAGACAGACTGGCCACTTCAGCAACCATAGGCATGAGGTAATCCATCCAAGATTGTGGGCCTCCTTTGTCCCACATCTCAAGACTTCCCACAGGTCCATGTGGGAAAGTAAGACCACCAGTCTACATTCAGTACTAAACACTGGACTGAATAATTATGTTGCCAGGTGAAGAGGAACTCTTTTGTATTTACAGAGGAAAACATGGTATAAAATGTTTTGTTGTCAAGTACCCCTGAAGGAGCTGCTGCTTGCCAGCACTGCAACAGCGGGTATGTGAGTGATGAGAACTCCAGTGGGAATGTTTTCAGCTTGGCCACGGTGACACAAGACAAATGTAATGTGCAGAGGAACAATCTTTAATGAGAACCAGCAATGCTGCCCAGTACCCCAAGAAGTGTCAAAATAAAACAAATTGAACTCCCAGCTTGAGAGGGGATCTGCATGCAGTGTCTTTTGAATACATAAAACTATATGTTTTCTTTCAAACTTGCCCAAGGAGTCTCTTTTAGCCCCCCATACATTCCACTTCTTTCTTGAGTGCTATTTATCAAAGTGCCTTGACACAAATTCCAGTGCTGAGGTGCAGAGTTTAAACATTTATGGTTTCAACCTTCGGCGCTGAATGAAACATTTTTTTTTTCTCTCAATCCCAATGAGATAAAACAAAACATTTCAAACTTTGTCTGGACACAGGAAAAACTCTTACCCCTAACATGTTATCAATCATTTGTTTAAATCTATAGTGAAGAATTTGCCCTTGAAGGAGATAAGCCTAAATAAAAATTTGGCGTATCTTTTCAGATTGCGGACTGCATTAATGTTCACTGGAACTATTTCCTTTGAACTAATGGTTCACATTTTGAGCATAAACTGTCCTCAGAATCTTTTCCAGTACATCCAACCAGCCTCACAACAGCCGACCTCATGTAGCCATGCCAACACAGAGTGGACACATCTGACTTCTTTAACTGCAAGATCTCTTGACTGGAGTTCATCATTGTAAACCAGATGCTCCTCTTCGATGGCTCCTGGCATGTGCTGAGCAGAGGGCAGACGGTGTGTATGGCATCAGTTGAGCAAGTGGTTTGTTGGTGTCAGTGGTGTGAACAGAGTGGTCTACCAACCAACAACACAGGTGCAATTTGTTGATGACTCCACATGAATTCACAGAGGTACTGTGACCCTGTTGCTCATCTGTGCACCATCATCATCTCATGTTGTAGCATGATAAATGGCCTCATGTTGCAAGGATCTCTACACAAAACCTGGAAACTCAAAATGCATTTGATATTTTGCACATATCAAATTGTGAGCAACCCAACACACACCTATGCAATGATAATGCTGTTTAATCAGCTTCTAGATAAGCCACACATCAGTCTCTGTTTGTTTTGAAGAGTGTGGCGACATAATCTTCGGAAATCAATCAATAAATGAATACATAAATAAATTGTCTCAGGAATGAAAAAGTAAATTTCCCCATATGTGTTTGCTACTCACAGCTGAAGCTGCTAAATGTCTTCATGCACCAACGCTCAAACAGAGGAGTAGCTGACAGCTATCTGTTTTGCCTCATACCTGTTGCATCACTTCCACAAAGAGCCGGTTTCATCTTCATTAAAGCAAAATATGCAAAACAGAAAGCATCTGTCCAGCAAGTCTTTGTTGAGGCAGTATTCATTAAGATAAGCACTGCTACACTGAGAGTTTAATTGACTGGGGAAACACAAGAGCGACTGCTATGTCCAGAATTGGACAACGGGAAAATACACAGCTATGCTATTATGTAAATGAGATAAATGAAACACAAAGGAGTACAAATGGAAGGGACGGAGTCTGGGAAATGTGACACATGACTGTCTTCATTCAATCCATAGCCTAAATATAAACTTCATGTCTGCCTGATGACATCATCCATGTCCATCTCATTACTTCATCTATAGTCATTTACTCCACCTCTATACACAGCCTTGGTCAGAGAAGTCATCAAGCCCCATTTTCTCTGATTGCTATACCCAAGAGTCCAATCACTGATGTTCGATATAATATTTTCCGTAAGCATAATTATAGTATTGATTAAGCCACGGTTTCCTTTAACAGTCAGCTAGTATTACATTCATGCAGAACATGAAACATCTTTGTTTTGCCTTTGACAGGTCAGAAGTCTGGATCAATCTCCATCAGAGCTTTTGATGAAGCTTGGTTTCACAGCCACTGGGCTAAGAAAGATATGGGAGGCAAAGGAATTGGAACGATTTTTATAATAAGAGATATGAGAATTGTGTCCGAATGCTATAGCTTTTAGTTAGAATGGTGTCTGGAATTACTTTGCACTACAATATAGAGTTGTTAAAAAGTCTAGACACTGTGTCATCATTTAAGGCCGTGGTTCACAGTAGTTGGTGTTGAGGGACCGTCATGAGGTGATAACCACCTCAGGATATAGGGCAGAATTTTTATGGATATCTTGCCTCATATATCAAGGGATCACCAGCAATCCATGTCCCGTTAAAAACACAAAAATAAGGTCTTTTAAAACATCTTTAAATATAATACATTGAAGGCTGTAGTTATAGTTTTGGGGTTCTGTTAAAGCACTTCAAAATGTCTGTCGATGTGATTAGGTGCTTTACAAATAAAAGTTGATTGATTGATAGTATTTGTCAATCAAATTAACCCTATTACCTCTAAATTCTACCCTCAGTCTCCACCTAGTGACAAATGGGATATTCTATAACTCCAAGAACGTCACATGAAAATAGATACTGCTGCTTCTGCTGAACAAACATTTTTATATTCAACATTTAAGTGACTGTGTGCATGAGCACATCTTGCATTTCTTTTCTCTTAATATCCTGTATTGCCAAAAGGATAGTTTCATGCCTCTCTAGCTTCAACTGCTAATCTGGAGCCTTATCATCATGTTCCAGCAAGAGCACCGGTGCACTAAGTCCCACTCAAGGTCGCTTTAATGTCAGTTTGAGGTCATTTTGCCCGGTATGGTGCCTTGGAACTTCTGCTTACCCAGTAGGGGCTTGGTGTTGCTCCCCTCAATCATGGATGAATTTACAAACTGAGGAGAAACCATCTCCAATATGAGACTGAGCCTCTCCCTCTGTTTAGCCTACTAATCCCCACAGGAGATGGGGAATGGCATACCATGGTAATGTGGATGCAGACAAGGAAAGGAGGAGGGAGAGGATGAGATAGAGAACTCCAAGGAGAGGAGAGTATCAGTGTCAGCAGAGAAGGTGGCCCTAACAAATCAGTGACAGTGGGGATGAAAACTCATAGACAGCACTTTCCCTGAAGTGTCTGTGATCAGATAAGCTGAGAGATTTAGTTAAGACTTCATATTTAGAGCATGGCTTAAGCTGTGAGACGATGTCTTAACTGCCAATGTCACAGTGCGCCTGGTATGCTCCATTTGTCAAATAGGATTTTATCTACTTTTTCATAGCCATAGTTCTGCATGCCTTTTCCAAATTATCCGCAGCTACATACAATTGTGACACTGATTCGATCATCTCCACTTTTATGTGTAATCATGGAAGATGCAACTTGTAACGAGAATCTTTCCGTAAACATAGTACAATCACTATTGATACACAACTTTTGCAAGGGGACAGTGGAGAATGCCTTGATCTCACCATAAACAAGTTCTAACCTATTCCAAGCACATTCGGATGAAGTCAAGCACTCGCTGCATCCTCAAATTACTCCACGTTTCCCATTACACTTTCTCAGCATCATCAACATTACCCAGTAGATCCCATTTAGAAGTTTCAGAAGAGAAGCTTTTATTATTCTTCACGTTACCAGTTCTATTTAAAAAAATCATTGTTCACCTCTTTAATCTAGCTTCTGTGACTCAGGATCATGAACACTGTAGAACAGTACACATCTCTCCTTAATGTAAATGCGGGATCTGTGAGAAACTGTGTGTGATATCATCACATGATTCAGGTAGATGTCCTGGTGTGATCAGAGAAAGAAGTTGGAGTGAGTCATTTCAGTGGTCGACTCTTGTCTGAAAAGAACAATATGTCATTAATGAGTTTAAATTATGTATTGTTGTTCACTATTGTCTCGATAAACAATGACTCACATTGGAACTTTATATAACCTGAAGCATTATTTTATTTTGACATTTTAAATTGACTTTGATTAATGTAAGAACTGAGTTATTGTTGTAATTAGAAATTGAAAGATATACTTGCTACATACAGACTACACACACACACGCGTGCGCGCACACACACACACGCTCACACACACACACACACACACACACACACATACACACACACACACACACACACACACACACACACACACACACACACAAAAAAAAACCAAAACAAAACAAATATCATTGATGAAAACTTACTGAAATAACGGTATGTTTACTTCTGTGGAAATTTAAATCAATGCTTAGTGACTACAGAGTAATGGCTGGGGGTGCAATAGTGCAATAAAGAAAACAGCACTCCAAATTAATTAATTACATTACATATCTAATTATGAACTTATGATAATTAGAATATGAAGGGGCATTTATTTTATGAAGTGACTTTTCAGATTTATCTTGTGATTTCCAGTTAACCTAATTATGCATGTGAATGAATGGTTACAAATAGCAAGGTATTATCCAATTAGAATAATGTCACAAGGATATGCATGCGCTTGCTATAAGCTTTGACTGGAAATTTGCAATGTGTGTGGTCCAGTGACACAACAATGCTGCTAGTTACAATAACGAAGAGTTCTCATCTTCTACAGCATTTGTCAAAGAATTGAAAATTGTGAGAGTCTGCTAGAACTAAATTCTGAGAGACTACTGCTGCTAGAAACACTATGTTGGTCAGAGCTACATGTTAAGTGTAAGAAAAGAAACACTTTGCAAGATTTTACCCTGCCTGTGAAACATTGGGATATGCTAATCAACCTGTGATAATCCAACAGAGACCAGGATGATCTGGGATGTAAACTTCTAACCTGGCTTTCAGAAGATTCTGTGGTGAAATGTATGGAATAAATATACGTATAACTGGTAACAGGAGATGAAAAATCTGCACGCTGCTGCAATCATTGAAAAGCTCACATCTTTATAGAGCAGTAATTTTATCTGTCCTTTTTGAAATGATGTCTCAGTCCTGTGTCAAATCATGTTAAGTCAACATTCCTGTTTGTTTGGACATTGTACTGACATATGTCTTAGAAACTACAACCAATACGTCAATGAAAACTGTTTTTGTTGTTCTATTTATCATTATTATTAAAATATATCTAGTTATGTAAAAATCAATATTTTTCTTGACTTTTTGTTACTGTTATTTTGCTTTTTACATTCTAGATACTTGAATTAAATGACTTGGATTTGTTTGATCACTTGAAATATTTTCTGATGAAAAAATAAACTTTTTGTCAATGTCATTTATAAAGTTAACACTACTTTTCAGTTGTGAGCATCTTTGAAATAGGGAATACTTTAACTAAAACTACACACATCATGGATTGTGAAATACGTTTTAGTTTTAAATTCAAATTCAAATTATTACTTTGAATGTGGAACTTTATTAAACTTCAAGCAGAAGACAAGCCTCCAGTAAGAAGGTGTGACAAGAGCTATCAAATGGATTAGGTGACACAGTGAGCTTCTGAAAAGCTCTGCTGTGGTCCAGGTGGAATTGTTTGAAATAGTTGTGATTAGCTCTGGCGGCTCCATTGCAGCCAGAAAGCGACAGGGTCCTGCCCAGTGGAATCAGACTTCAAGTCCATTAAAATGCAGAGAACTTTAATTTAAGTTGGCAAGCAGGAATGGTACTGCTATTCCTGACTGAGAAAAATACCAGTGCCCCTAGAGCACTCGATTTACCCCCGTCATTTTACCCCCGTGTCACAAATCTCATTAACAAGTTGAGACCAAATATTTTACATGGCATGTATGAAATGTGATCCTTCAAGTGGAATTCTACATATCAACAAGATGGACAAAAGAGGAATACTGAGTCCACTGAAGTTGTGTTTCGTTTTAGGATTGACACGTGTATACTACTACACTTAAAAAGTTACCCATATGTTCTGTTAGCATTTTGTTTCTGTTGGCATTTCAATTTAGCATTACAATGTAATGTGGACTGTTAACAACTTAAAAAAAATTAGCTCTTTAGTTTGCTATCGATGAGCATCTTCCTCCATGTTTGAGGCCAGCTGAAGTCCTCTCTGTAAAACAGCAGGCAAACCGGGGACTGAAGTGACGAATGTGCAGCTTGCATCAGAGGCAGATAAATGGATTTTTTTCAGGTGGATAGTTCTGGTATAGTGACTGCTCTGGCCACGAGAGGCAACAAGAGATTTGTCAGAGACACCTGGCTCGAGTGGTCCCAAACAGCAAGAAGGAAAAGATGCAACAACCCCGGAGAAATCTTAATGTGTGAGAAATATACAGTCAACCCTCGGTTTTCAAACATAATCCGTTCCAGAAGGCTGTTCGAAAAGCGAGTTGTTCGAAATCCGAAACTATTTTTCCCATTATAATTAATGTAAATAATTTTAATCCGTTCCAAGTCTAAAAAACAACTTTTTCTAAGTTTTTTTTTACTATTTTACACCATAAACTGCACTGTATACTGTTTACCATGAATAAAAAAGGGTAGAAATAGACACTGTGTTTTATTTTAATAAAATATATCCTATCGAACTTTGAACACGAATGCGCAACGGAGGAAGCATCCTGGGCATTCGAGTTCGCTCGGCTCCCGAGTGAGTCGCGTTCAGGTATGCTCGGCTTCTTTGGGTTTGGTCGAGAGTCGAATTTTGGTCGAGTTCAGAGACGTAAAATTCTCGGATTTTCTGGTCGAAAACCGAATTGGTCGAGAACAGAAGCGTTCGAAAACCGAGGGTTGACTGTAGTTAGCATTATAGCCTTATAGTTTACGAGCGGGAATCCGTGGAAATTCCACGATAAAACAATAATACCAGACTTCATACCAAACATATGAAAAGTATGAATAGCTACCTTGTTCTACGGAGCAAGATAGATAGTAAATAAAAATGGTAAAATGCTAGGCTTTAATAGCCTTTAAACCACTGAATGTAAAGCATATTTTATATACCTCACCTTTCTTTTTCTTGGCAATTTTCCTTTTGTGCTTGACATTCATTGGCTCTCGCTAAGTAGTACTTCTCTTTTTGTGACACAATCCTTTCCTCTCTTTCAGTCGGCGTTTCACTCAGAATTCGTTGGCGTTTTCTGTGTCCTTCCTGCTGTTTGGACTTTGCTCAAAAACATGAAAATTGTTATAACAGTTATGACACTCTAAAATTATGTAATCTAGGAAGTCCGTGTTTAGTCATTTCTTCTCCTAACATAGCAGATGTCTTTCACCAAATTGTTCACGTGATTCTTTCTGGCAGATATGCCGTGATTGGTTGGACGCTTGATTGACAGGTAGTGGGTGGAGTTGGTGACAGCGTGACAGCATGAGACTTTTTCAAGTGAGCATATTCAAATATATAGGTGGGGAGATATTTATTTAAATTGCTAAGTTGCAAACTATGGCAGGCAATCTGCCCAAAGAAAGAAAAGAACTTTTTGGCAAATCTGTTAAAGAAAGAATTGTTGTTCAGGACATGTTAACATATTGAAACAAGAATCACCTGAGAGCATCAAACACAAGGAATAAATCATGCATTTGGACTCATGTTTACTGCTTTTTGATGAATTTTGCATCCACCATGTTTCTTTCTTTAGCAGCTAACTGAACCACTATGTTTAAGCTATTGGCTACTTTTCTTTCTATAGTTTAGCACCAGACCGGTTATTATCCTTTAGTTTAGCTGTAGTTTTTCTGCAGCCTGTTGTTGCTGGAAGGAGGGTTTATAACTGCTGTGGAATTGAGCAGAAAGAGTAAAGGATGAAAAATAATAAAGGGAAATCCTCCCTAATACTGCAGGATTTATGACTATTCTCTGTGTTTTTATTCAGAAGCACACCTTCCACATTACAGAAGAATATTTGACACAGTTTTAATAAAAAGATGATATTCATCAACACAGCTTTAAGGCTATGAAAATAAGAAAGTGTGGTACCAGGAGAGAAAATCATGTCAGTCACTTAAATTGAGCTGTTGTTTAGTTCATAACACTTGATTAAATGGTTTAGGGAGCATTGAAATGGCTACAGCCAAGACCACTATGTCACCCTCCCAACAGGATTACAACTAGCTGGCGAGTGTGAAGGTGTAGAAAGTGGACGGCTCTAAACCTGTCACTCCAATGGTGATGGTTGGGTAATTAAAGCTAGCAATTAAAGCTTTCATAATCAGCACTGTCAGGGAATTGATGCACTAGGATTAATGTTCACGTCACACTTTAAATAAGTGGAGGCCCACTCTCCAAAGAATTTTTTTAAATTCACCTTAAATAGAGATGGAGTATGTGGGACAGGGAGGGTGATGAAAGATGATGGCGAGGGGTGAAACTGGGTGTTTTCACAAATGTGTCTGCATAACCATATATTGTAAATTATTGTGTTTCTTTTCATGTACATTCTCATTCATCCAGGCTCTGAAAAATCCTAAAATATAAAAAAGAAAAAAAGAAAAAGAAAACTGGTTTACTTCTTTTAGCCATCCCAAAGGCTCCCTCTGTTCTGACAGATGGGCAGTGTCAGGTGTTTAAGCTCCAGCAATGCCATTAACACTTTGAGAGTCCCACTGTGGTTCTTTAGGGTCATTATGGACCTGAGTGGATTCTTTACCTGCATGGCTATCATGTGGGCCGTTACATGAAAGGTGGTGATACTGCCCAAGATGGACGGTAAAAACACATTGTTTGAGTTTTTAGTTAGTGACCTGGACCCCCACGTCTGTTTAGACGTGTTCTTCTATGTCGATGTAGGTGACATTCTTCACTCCTCTTCATAGGAATCACTTTTCATTTAGATGCAACTGGTTGTGCAGAGCTGGTTCTTATGTTTATTGTACAAGTACTCATTTGCCTGAAATATACAAATTAATTCATTCTTACAACAAAGCACGGAAACCAGATCACGTCTAACTAATCCATCACAATGGGTCCTTTAAGCATATGGCTTTGAGGAGCCATGAAGCATCAAATCATCTCACTAACAGCCCTCCAGTGGACGTCCAGGCCAAGAGAGAATCCTCCTTATGGGTTAGAGCAATAATGCAATAACATAAATAAACAAATAAAGATGTATGAAAATGATATTTAACTTTCTGTATTCGGTTCATCCTGGATGAATGCGTCTGCAGACCTTGGCCAAGGGGAGCCGTAGCAGAAAACAGTGTTGTGTCTCTGTTTCCAATAAAACAAAACAGTAAATTATTTACAGCGGGCCACTGAGTGCGCATCCACCTCATTTGTATTCCTGTCTGCACGTTGATAGATGTGACATCATGGTGATGAATGAAAGCGAAGGGATTTTAAAAAGCGCTTCCTCTGGAAAGCAAGGGCAGATGGTTATTTTTTATGAGAGCTGCAGAATAATCAAACAAATGAACAGGACTATTCCGGTAGACTGATTTTTCAGATGTGGAGGTGATTGTGTAAATATGAAATTGAAGATGTTCCAGAAACCTTGCACAATAATCTCTTTATAATATTTCAATGGAAATGTGATATGACATACAGTCGAGGAAAAGTTGTAATTAGACTTAATATGAAATATTATTAGAAACTATAATGTTAAAATGAAGCAATAATCCAGAATCTTTATATCAGCTGTGAATCCCATAAACAGACTCCACTGTTTGAAGCCAAAATAATGTAAATTAGTTTTTCTACCTGTCATCTCAGAGAATTAAATTCCAATCTGTCCTTATGTGTGTGTAGCCCGTAAACACGACAGAGCTGCCGTGCACTCACCTTCTCGCTCACACACACAGAGCGGGATAAAAACCTGTGATGTAATTTAATACAAAATGTGTTCTTTCTCAACCAAGGTCAGCATATGGGTCTTAAAAAATAAATCGACTCAGAGGGTCTCCATTAGCTGGCGGCCATCTTGGCTCATGAGCGCATAGGTGTGATTTTCGAGTAGGGTTGTGCTCGAGCACAGCCTCCCCTGACTGGCTGATCGAATGCAGGTGTAACGGCTGAATTACAGTCTTACTGTTGGACATTAACCCCCTATATCTGGACTGAAATAGTCATTACTGATGACACCCAATGTAATTGCTAATTTTACGCCTCAGCAGACACATTTTCCCCTCGTCTTCTCCTCATTCAACTCCTCTTTCTTTTCTATAGCAGTCCAGACTTAAGTTGTTCGCCTCTTTTTTCCTATCTCTCACTGAATCCCAGTCATAAGAGCAATTTAAACCCGTCTTTCTCGCAGAGGTGTCAGTCAACAACCTCATGGGTGAATCTGCGAGGAATACACAAACTTCTCAACACTGTATTTTTTTTTTTTTAGTTATCTGCTTGTAGCAACCTTATTTTCATCTGTGTAATCATATATTCACCTACCTTATCCACTTGTTTTTCATCAGCATGCACTGTGAGAAACACCCAGGACATTTCATTAGCCTGGTGCTGGCTCACACATAAAAATATTGAGATTCAGAGGAGCAATTTGGGCTGTGCATCCTCCAAGACCACAGTCAGAGCAACTGGAGAAAACTCTATGTAGAGGGAAAATAAGTCAAAATCCGTACTGAACTTCTGTTTGTCAATTTAATTAATAATCCTCGTATCTGTTTGGTGAAAAGCACAAACTAGAAAGGCTGGAAAAGTATGACTTTTTAATATCATATCAAAATATAACTGATCAGTGCCTCAGTTTTGTCAAAGAATGTTTGTGAGTCAAAAGGATTCTAAAATTAGCTCTAAAAAATCTGATTGCTGACCTCTGGAGGTCTTTGATAAAATGAACTGAGACATTTCTCAAACCATTTTTTCCTGTTATAAAGCCAGTCAAAGAAAAACCCACGTGGCATTGCATTACATTACATCTGACATTGCTTACCCTGGTTTCATGAAGCACATTGAAATCACAAAGGGATTTTTTTCAAATACGCACAGCTGTTCAAGGATTTCCTAAAATTGTAGGAAGTGTTTACTCGGCTGCTTTTTTGGAGTTGGTAACAAAGAAAACATCTTCTGGGATGATTGGCAAAGCCTTCCATTGACTCATCCAATCAAAGCTGTGTTTGATTTACAAACATTTGTTGTGCAAACATGTCTACATGTCAGCATGTTTAGACTTTAAGAAACAAGGTAACATGGAAGAGAGAGAACCGCATAAACAAGTATTTGATTTGTGTGGTTATTATCCACCTTTAGTCACAAGGGGTCTCTTCAGAGTCAGCTCCATGCAATCAGCGTCATGTTACAATTATTCCACTTAATCGTTTGTGTAATTTCCACATTCATTACCATGTGTGCCTCCAATATTTGAGAATGTGACATTAAATCCATCATTATCATATTGTGCTGTGAAAGGTTAGCATGCTTAGCAAAAATAGGGCATGACATGGATATCACAGAGCATAAAGTGGCCTATGGGGAAGAGAGTTACATATTTTCTCAGTACCGCTGCTACAGTCGTGGACATGGACTTTTAATGAGATTTTCTGGTCAAATTAGTTTAATAGTAGCTAGATGTTAAACCAGATACAACATACTGTCCACAGAAAGTAATAAGATGGCAGCAATTACATTGTAAATTGTGCATACTGAAAATATATAAGACTCAAAATAAGGTATATGTTAATATAATAATATAATAATAATATATGTTAACATATGTTAACATAATAATATATGTTTGTCAAACAGTTTGAGTTTCCACCTGTTACAACTGGGCAATAAATTTAATTCATCAGAGAATGCTCACCTCCTCTTCTGACAGTCCTTCTTGCCACTAGATATGGACTTATGAGATTTTGAAGCCAGAAAAAAAACAGAATAGCTTCCTAATATATTCAAATCTTTGAGTAGGATATCATAGGGGAATTAGTATTCATGAGTGTTAGAGAGGGCAGCTTTTTGTCAAGGTCAATATGACTCCTGAACCGCTGCATTCATCCACTGACTGACAGGTTGCTGATAGAAGACAGATGAGAAGCAGAAAATGTATGAACATATTTTTTCCTGGAAAAAAAAAGAAAGTGTTGGCGCTATAATAACCCCTCACAAGCCAAAGAGACCAAAGGTCTACGTCTGCATTTGCACTGAGGTCAGCTCCACTCACTGGGGGTAATCTATGCACAAGGATGAAGCGCAGGTGAACACCTGCCCTTGAACAAGACAGCATGTGGCCATATATAACAGAGGACGGGATGGAAGGTACCACGCTACAAAGAGAGGTGTTTGCTTGAGCAGATAAAAAGGTGTGCACATTTGAAAAGGTTTGATACACAGAGTGAAGTCAATTTAGATACGGCCAGCAAATCCTTTACCTTCAAAATTAAACTGCTTAGAAGCAAACAAAACTTAGAAAATGCTGGGAAAATAATTCTGGGATGGAAAGAGAACACATTTGTGCATATTACATTTTATTAAAATGTGGTGATTATATAGATATCTCTCTGAATTCACTTTACTCCAATTCCGAGAAATATTAACGTTTTGCAATGAGATGAAAAAAAACGCACAAGTTATCTCAACATACAACAACATAATGTTTTGTTGGTTTGACGTGAAATGGCAAAGAGGACAGTAAACACTTCTAATAAAAAATGATTTCAGGTACTGCACTTGGAAATGTTCTTGATAGTATTGTTTACTGCTAGTCACACGGAATGGGCTCAAATGATGATACATTAGATGGACAACGTTTCATTAACTTTCAGGTGTTGTTTGTCGGTCTCATTGCAAGATTTTTTTATCGAGATACTTATGTGGCTGACTTACTGGAATTTTTTTTAAAAATCATCTGGAACACACTGATGCTTTATCGAATAAGAACAAAATTTTTAAATGGAGCGAGGGTGAAAGCAGCAAGGTCACATTAGATTGAAACTGAATGATGCTCATTAAAGTCACAATCTATGAAGCCATGTTCATGCACAAGCACACACACACGCACGCACGCACCTACGCACGCACACACACACACACACACCTACACAGACACACACACACACACACACGCACACAAACACACAATCTGAGTGTGCACTCCACATCATTACTCAAGTGACGGACGAATGCTGTACAAATCCAAGAACATTTTTGGGAACAGCTGTTTGTTACAATTCACATGTGAGACAATAAAATGGAAATTAAAAGGGAACACCCAACCCAGCATTGGCCTGCTTGGCCTGCTGCCATCTGGTAAGAAATGCAAAAGTATCACAAAGGGCAACTTTTCTTCCTCAGATTTTTGATATTTATCAAAACCTCCCCCCACACTTCAACAGAAAAAACATCTTTTACTCCTAAAACAGCCTTTGAGCATAATCCTTCCTGTGCAGACTTTAATACAGGTTTTTGTTTTGCTGTTCTTTATTTAAGAATGATAATAAATAAACCTTGAAACAACAGGATACATTTTAGTAATTTCTAAAATAATTTTAAAAAAGCAACACCCAAACTCTCTACAGTGCCTGTAACTCTCAGAAAGGTTGCCGCATCAGAGGAGGATGGCGACAAAAGATGTGTTAGTGAGACATGTGTGAAACCAAGGGTGGAATGTAACTATTCTACCTAATATCAATATTCACAAGATAATCTCTCATACAGTTTTGTCTTCATTCCCTTCATTCCCTTTTGGAAGTGACAGATAGGTAAATAATTCATCAATATTTTGATGTCTGCTGTTCCCCTTTCCAGTGGGTAATATTGCACTATTGCACTATTCCATTTTTTATGTGCTGTATAGTTCACAGTTATGTTGTGGGTTGCTTACATGCAAATGCTGGTTTTTAAAAACAGAAGGACCAACATGTCAAACATGATATGTCAGACAAGGATCTTTTGATGCAAATTTTGCAAGTGACACTAGATAAGACTGATTTATAACCAAAGATTTGTTATTGGAGTATTCCTGAAACATTATTTTTGAATGAATGAATGAATGAATGAATGAATGAATGAATGAATGAATGAATGAATGAATGAATGAATGAATGAACAAATTAATTATTGAGTGAATGAAGTTTGTCATTGCACATAAAATCAGGGTTTCATGGATAATGAGACAAAGACTATCCCCCAAGTGTATTTGTAGCAAAGAACACAAAAGTAAACAAAAGAATAGAGACAGAGCAAATGGGAAAGTTGTACAGTTCTTTAGGTGCTCCAGGACAGGTTGACGTCCAGGTAGGAAATGGAAGTCTCTCTCCAAGCTGTCCCCATTGATGACCAGAGGCTGGGTGTTTGTTTTCTTCCTCTTGAAGTCAATGACAAACTTCTTGGTCTTTGAATTGTTCAGAACCATATTCCATCACTCTGATAGGTTCCCCACCTTATCCTGGTACTCGGACTCGTCCCCCTTGGATGCAGGAGCCACCAGAGTGGTGTCGTCAGTTGCTGTGGTGGACAGCGGTACCGTCGTAGGTGTAGAGGGAATACAGAAGGGGGCTTGGCACACAGCTCTGAGGGGAGCCAGTGCTGAGGTTTAGACATTCTGAGATGTGACGTCCCGTCTTCACCCTCCGGGGGAGCTTCTCCAGGTTGCTCATAGTGGAGTGTGGAGCTATATTGATGGCGTCCTCTGTGGACCTGCTGGCTCTGTAGGTAAACTGGTGGGCATTATGGGCATATTATGTGGGACTTGTTAGTTGCTGTTTGTAAATGCAAGAAAGAATAATTCTGGAGAAGGATAATTGATTGCTTGTCTCAAGGGATAGAGGCTTCATTTCCACAAACATCCTGCATAATTTACAATTAAGTAATAAAAACCTAAAGTAATATTAAATTAACACGACTGACAATTCAATATAATCACTACTCTAGATTTATTCTTGTGACCGACCCCACATTAAGGTACTTTTTCTGTAATAGTCTGCATCTATGCTGGGCAACATTTTTCTGTTTTCTCCAATTAATCACTAAGTTTAAATGATTGCACAGAGGTGATCGACTGAGATGATTAACAAGGGAACAATAGCTTAAATGGCAGCAGCTAATGAGAAGCACTGGGATTCCAAGGCTAAGGCCTTGTTGTTGCTCAAGCTGCAACATCAGTAAACAACATGCTGACTCATCAGGTGACACAGAGTTCTCACTGCCCTTTCAACGGCACTTCTCGCATTTAAACACACAGCAGAGTCTTGTATGCATACAGATGAACACAAACACACATCAGAAGATCAGAGGCTGTCAGGAGACGCAGCTGTCAAAGTTGGATTCCCTAAAACTTTTGTATTTCTTGAACCTGATGCATGCCCCATCTTCTTTTGACCCCCCATATTTTCCTGCAGAAAGGGACCTCATCACAAATTACAAAACAAATTTTTATAAATATGTGGTTATTGTTACTTTTCATGTCAGTCAGTCAGTCATCTTCTGATTACCACCGCTAATTCCGCCGCAGCGGGTCACGGGGAGCCGGAGCCTATCTCAGGGGCATAGGGCGTAAGGTGGGGGACACTCCGGGCACGACGCCAGTGCACCGCGGAGCCACACACAAAGACACACAACCATGCGCACACTCACTCATCATGTTTTATGTTCAAATTATTGACTCATCCTAAATCATGATCTTTTCCTAAATCTAACCACAAACTCCACCTCAGCCCAGCTTCACCCCAGCTCCTTATTTTTATACAATGACTCAATCATATCTTTTCTATCATTGATGCTGGTTCTGTTATAAACAGGTTCCCCGTCAAAAGTCTCTCCATGATGGATCATGGAGAGACTTTGTGTCCAACCAAAAATAAGTTCAGTCAGAGAATTTGTGCTTTCATACAAATTTACATATCATTATACATATTTTAAGTTTGGTTCGTCACTCTTCACATATTATTTGACATGGTTATGTTGAGGAGAGATGATAAAAACTCCCAAAATCTAAAACAGAGTCCAAAGGTAGATGAGAGAGGGTAGGGAAATCATTGCACCATGACCACCAACTGGAGACAGTGCTACTACCATAATGGAAGTGAGACTGCCATGTTATGTGTATTATGTGTATTGCAGCTAAACTTGAATTTGCAAAAACTACTTTCTCTGCATTTGCTGCATATTAGGTATTGCAATTCATTGCCTATTTGACTGAACTGCCTTCATGCGGACTACAACTTTCCATCTACATGGATGTGAAACCAAATGTACAAATGACTGGAAGACAATATACCCTCAATGCAGAGTCTGGGATGTTCATTGAGCTGGCCTGTCCCCTGTTCAACTGATGTTCTAATAAAACATAAAAAAAAATCAACAGTTTCTCCCTCTGGTCACCCTTCATATCTGCCACTTTCATTCTTTCCTTTCCTTGGACAGAGGTGTGACTGAAGGAGGACTGCAATGACCAATGTCTATTTGGCCTGAGGGAGGATAATGTTCAGAATGATGTGTTTGTCCCAAGGGTTTTTCCTCCACCTCTGGCCACTGTTTGTCACTGAGTTTTAACCCTTCTTGCACCGAATACTAACACAATGAATAATGTATACAGCGAGTCCTCAATAAAACAAAATGCACATATTTTTTGTTCAGTGTTAGGTAGTAACCCCTACTGACTCTAGCATTCATGACCATAGCAAAAACTGGAGTACTATGATAGAGTACAAGAGTGACAAAGGGACGGGGTCAAACACAGGACTTGCACTAAGGAGAACATTTTTCATGTCCTGTAAGCCCAAAGGCAAAAGCAATGACGATCTTCGTCAATCTAGCTGAGCGAATCTGGAGACTCCAGCTAACCATTCAGCCACTGCTTCACAACAATAAACATCTTATGACAAAAGCCTAGTAATACATGGTTTTTGTAAGTCATTGGCAATTAATCTATTCAGTCATTGAGGAACAACATCCCGACACTGTAATGTCGTAAATGCAGATTACCTCCATTGACATCCATTCCCTGACTCCTGGAGGTTATCTGAGGCAGAACAGACTTCTCCTAATTTCAGTATTCTATTCACGTGGAAAAGACAAACACGTCACCTAGTATAACAAAAGCTTTTACTTTACTATAAATCACAAAATGGAAAGAAAGAGTATTCAATTTGATATAACATTTGTGTGCTTGTTGATGGACACCTGAAGGCATCTGAAGCAGATTATTGATCTGCACATGTCCCTGGAACAGATTTATATTTTCCTGCAGTAAACACAACATGTTTGGACAGGGATGTAAACCAAAGCCCAGTCTGTTGACACAATTTGTCATATATATTCTCTGTTCGATAACTCAATAAAGTATTTGAGACATCAGCTGCTGAGGGAGGAACTTCAAGATGAGAAGGTCTTGGTTAATGTATTTCTGTCAGCAGGATGGAACGACCCATGGATGGAGAAGTAGAGGGGCGTGTGGTTGGAGGTAATCTCTCCATTGCTTTTACCACTACTCTGTTCTTTGTCTCTTTTCTGTTTCTGCATTACTTCCTTCTTCACCCATCTGTGATAGCGGCTTACAGTACATCTAAGTAAAGGCATTTATTCATGTCTCTTTAAAGAACATCCTGTGTAAATAGTTCTTTCCTACAGAAACAGTAACTATGGCTACTATTAAAGCCATAATTTATGATAAAGTATCATTCTATAATTTTGTTCTATGTGTTTTTCATAACTGCTTTTTCATAACTGCTTATTCCACTGACACATACTTGTCAAACAAGTATTCTAAATTCAAAAAAATTTTAGAATTTGAGACAAGCTTTGAGCATGAAGCACAAATGCCAAAATAAATTGTCACAAAGTGGGGAACATGTTGTCCAGAGTAACAAGAATCTTCAAATGCATTTCTCTATTGCATTTTATATTATTTTACAAAAGTTACAAAACATGTTGTCCAGTTGATTCCAAAACAGACATGATAGACCATCCCCTCTGATCTCTCTATACTCTTCTAGGAGAATGACAGAAGGGGTATGAGATTAATGCACTGACAACATTGCAAACCTCTGATTCTCTGGTTCTCATGCATATGGATGAACAAACTCAACAGGAGAGCTGGCTTTAATGCTTTAGTACATATTACAGCAATAATAAGGGAGAAGCTACTTAGATCCCGTAATTCTCCTGAGCCTCATCATAAATAATAGCTTACATGTAGCTTACTTAGATAAATAGGTGGACGGATGTGAGGAGAGGGGCGCCTGCTTTCACTCAAGCTTAAGAGATTTTTCCATACACATCAATTCCAACTATCAGCAGTTTGATTCTGAAGGAAAAATAAAACCAAAGTTGGAGAAATCACATCTCCAGAAAATGTCATTGACTCCCGTTACACCCACAAAACCCCCAGTGCCATTACAACACAGGCCAATTTAATCACTATGAAGATGAATAGGTCCATAGAAACACAATAACTTACCAGTCGGCATGCAGAATTCTGTATGAATTATTAACGGATCTACTACTCCGAGCCAGAGGATAGGACATTTGGAGGCCGGAATATGTGGGGTTAACAAATCTTGGATATTTGACAAAAAGCTTCATCATCAATCCTTCCTTGCGTGTATACATGTCAAGACACATAAGCACACGCTAAACGGCAGTACGTCAACATCACACACTGCATGTCACTCGCATACACAGTCTCTCTCTCTCTCTCTCTCTCTCTTTCTCTCTCTCACACACACACACACACACACACACACACACACACACAGACACACACACACACACACGAACACACACACACACACACACACACACACACACACACACACACACACACACACACACACACACACACACACACACACACACTGCCCATACCCTATTTATCCAACTGTATGTAGAGCCATACATTATCCGTGGCTTGACACCAGGCCATTAGTTAAAGTCTCTCATCCAGCTATCAGGCTGCAAGTCCTGCCTGGAAATCTTCATTATATTGCACCAACAAATAATATGCCAGCCAGAATATGGATATCAATGTAAATATATAGCTTATGTGGTTTTCATATTATTATCATTTTGGGAAAAGTAAGTGAGCCTGATTGATATTCTCCATCCTTCGTTCTTTTTTAAAAAAACCTGGGTTTTTGCTGTAATCCATTATTTTATCAGACAATTTCAAAATAATCATTGTAATCTTCACATTATTGGGTATAGCAGCTTAATTTTGGTCACATTAAAAACGCTCTAAATTTGATTCTCATTTTATTGGGTGGTGGCTATTCTTTGGTTTAACAGTTAAATGTGTCAATCTAATTTTATTAGAAGAAACATTTTTCAAGGCGTGCTCTTATTTAATGGATGCCTGAAGTGTTCTAATCATGTGTGTGGGGCGTAAAGAGGGGGAGAGGATTTACAGGTCTTAGTTCTATGTTACGCAGTAACATATCAGGTTTATGTGAACTAGGTTTGCAGGGATATGACCACCTGACTGCTTTCTTCTGCCGCCTGACAGTGAAAGATGTGTCCATAACGAGGTGGCGACGGACAAACTACGTAATGGGATCCCAACCTGTGAGACATGCTATTAATCTTAGTAAGGTAGAGATGACCGGTGGACCAGTCTGCTCGCTGTGACAGCAACAGCGACATTAGGATTTTATGCCTCTCCAAATCCTTCCAGGTGTGTCTTGTATTCTGGGTTTTTCAACAGAAGACTTCCTGATTTCCCAAAGGATCCAAGCCGTCAGATCATCTGTTTTTTTATGCATAAAGTCTCTAAAAATAGAAAACTTACCTGGTTCATCGCCACATTATTTATGTTGTGCTCTTGCTCAAAAATACCAGCAGGCCTTAGGTGTGATTTTAAATGAATAATGGTCTGTTCATTGATTCCTATCATCTCATTGTTTGAGAGGAAAAAGTGAAATTGTTAAGGATAACTTAGCTGGTGTGTTGAAAACTGTGGACATTTTTAAGCGGTCATTTTTTTGGCCACCTGACTTGCTATTTTACATTTTTTTGTAATTTGAGATATTAGTGAATGATTTATAGGTGTACAACATTAAATGTCCTTGTTTTGACACTTTCCAGGGCAACACTAAACTACTTGTCTTCAAAAAGTTTTGCAGAGTTTAAGAATGTCTCAAGGTAAACATTCATCTAGACTGAACTTTTTAGAACTGCAAAGTCAACTTACAAGACCTTCAAAATTAAAAATAGAGCCAGTCTAACACAACAAACACAACAGCACATAACAACAGTGCACCTCTGCCAGCAGGGTGACAGAGCATGGGCTCCTGTGATTTATGATGAGAGAGGAGTATTCCCTCTCTGCTGTGATAAGAGGCTATTAGAGCGAAGAGAGGTGAATATAAGATATTAAATGAAGCCATGAAGGTGCAGCGGTGTAGCCACCGTCTAAGATAGACAATGTTTTATTTACACCTTAGACTCGACTCATTAAACATAAAACACATCACCTTCACCTCAACTGTGGCAGGAGGAAGGAGAAACATATGCTAGCAAATTTGAATATGTTTGTATCAATTCAAGTACACTGCATTGTTTGTAAAGACTGCAGCTCACAATGGTGTCTGTGTAAAGGAAAAAATCCCATGTTTGACCAAGTTTACAATCTTCTAAACATAGTTTGGAAAACATAGACTACAGCTGGGACTCATGCAACTGAGATGCCTCAGAGTGCGGTTGGACGTGCATATCAGTGTTATCAATGGTCTTAGAGGGGTAGAAAAAAAGAAGAAAAGGCCTTGCAGCCTGTACTCTGTGCTAAAAGAATGGACTATCACCTGTGGAATGTAGGCAAGTTTAGCACCATAAATCATTTCATTCTTCCTTCCAAAACTAAGGAAGCATTCTAATTAACTCTTTAATGTCATATAATTTTTGAACCCATTAGCCGGCATGTTGTTTTGTCTTGTTTAATAATAATTCTGTAACTCCTTTGCGTACCTTAAGTTCAACCATTGTATTGCATTCAACAACAGCCTTGTGCAAATCTGACGCGACAGAATGTGGTTTTAGCTAAATTTTTTGGAGTATGATTCATAAATACATTGAAAACTTGCCTTGCTTACAAATATAATGTAACCCATAAATCTTGTACTTTTTTACTTTTAGGTTCAATGTTTTATTCTAAATCATTGTATAAAGCTGTATCTCCAATGTTTTATGCATTGAGGGAGAAACAGGGGGCATAGCAGAAGATGATCCCTCTTACAGCAAATCGAAGCTGCAGCAAGCAATGCAATCAACAGGTTAATGCACCTGGTTTATGTTCAATACTAAAATGAAACAAGTCTCTATGTCGCATCAGAACTGCAGACAACTTCTCCTCTTTTGACATGCTTACTTACTGTTCAATATTGCCATGCTTCATATTATCAAAACTTTTGAGTCGTCACTGCCACATTGTGGGCATTTCAATTCTAACATAAAGAATGTAAGGATCTACATCAGTGTTTTTGCAGTGTTTCATATATTTTTCTGTGTAAAAGTTATTATATTACAGATATTTTTCTTCCATCAGTGGATGTCTTTGTCTCTTGACCTCATGTCTATAAATAGATGAAGACTCCACATCATCATCCAAGGGAGTTAGTTGCTTTAAGATGTTCTTTTGTGACTTCTGTCCAAATAAGAGATACCAGATAGCGCTGAGGAGTGGAGTTTCCCGCTGGGTCTAATCCCAACTGCATCCACCAGTCACTGACTCCTCCTCATCGTTTAATGGCCGAGTATAGAGATAGCGAGATTGACAAGAACATTTTCAAGCACATAGCTTGAGTTTAGAAAAAAAAATTAAATGGACTGGTTGTCTTCACACTTTTAAAAAAAGGCTGTGACACTAATCTGACGTGAGAAAAATGTCAGTCCTTGAAGGTCCACTTGTTCAGCTCTCGAAACTACGTGGAAACCACAAATTCTACCAGTGAGAACTAAAATGTTCTGTTTGAGAAGTCCAAGAATGAATATTTGTTGTGAAACTTCATTTCAAGGTTAAATAATTTCTTTTTTCAAAGATCACATAACCTACACAGACGTACAAGACTTGTCCTTGTACTTTCACGAATATCTCCCCTGCAAATTGGAGAATTGAATCTGTTGTCACACCAGAGCAACTGAAAATGTGAAATGTGCTGTACTCTTACTAATACTAGAACATAATACTTTAAAGCAAAATTAAATTATAGCAGAAATTGCTACAAAATGCTTTTTATGATGCAAAAATCAAACATACTGGTCCATTTATTTCATATGTAATTATGGATGAATGAAAGGTGAAGTGTAAGGTAATATAAATACTGTGTAACCCAATTACAAACATAGACCTAAAGCTGAAAAGAGTCAGTCATGTGCCTTCATGAGACTGCCTGCTGGTTTGCTGTTTGGTAGGGTGACTAAGACTCAGGTCAGTATTCACGTCTCAGGCCTAGGGCTATAATAATAACAAGTTAAATCTTAAAACCAATCCTAAAATAAATGGCGAGCCAATTCAGTGCCGTTAGACCTTGATTAATGGGTTCTCGTTTCTTGTTTTTGTTAAAATTCAATTTGGAATCTGTTGAATGATCTTTGATTTATACCGGCTAAAAGACTATGACTATAGTAAAAGCATAAGAGGCAATATTCCTTAGATGACACTGAGATTAATGGCTTTTCTTGATGGAGTGTTCTTGTGAAGTCACGTTGAAACCAGCACACATGCAACCAGAATGCGATCAGGTGTTGATCATTGACCATATGTATAATAAGTATCAAACACTGATTATGTTTTAATTTTTGTGTCACTTTATTATCTCAAATGAGTAAAAGTAAATGGCATTTTTTGAAACCTCTGCTAAAAATCCACCCTGCTGATTTGACTTGGTAAACAAACGTGCTGTTTATACAACACGTTAAACAACACGTTCACCCCCCCAACAAAACCAAAAAACAAAACATCAAAAAATCACAAATTGGAGTTGGGATTATCATGAAGACATAGTCCACACAACTATGTTAATATTAAGGAAACATTTGTATTGTTTTCTTCCCAGGTTTTAGATTTTCTGGTTGTCATCTTGTTATGCATAATTGCCATATTTGTCATGTTTTCTGTGAATACACTTTGAATTTTTTCACTGTTTATGGCACAAAAGCATATAATTGTGCAGCAGAGACCATCTTTTTGACAGATGGCGTGTCCTCTCTGTCTGATATTGGCTGGTGGCTGTGACTGGACAGTCGTCGTAAACTCGCCATATGTTGCAATATGCTGCACAGACTGAGGCAGAAGATGCAATTAAGGGCATAGAGTAGGAAGATGAAACATTTATAAAAGGATTTAGTGTACCCTCAAATCATCATTTTAATTCATGGAAGTCATAAGAACATAATTTAAGCTCCCATAACTGAAATGTGAAGGAGAAACTCCTCTGAGCACAAACACTACTCAGCTGAAAGAGACTAAAAATATAATCTAATAATACAGCTTGAATTTTTTTTCATTTTCTAAGTTTCCAATTTGAATCAGTAGATATTTGAATATTGAATAGGATTTGTATCTTTTCTCCAGACGTGAAATTGGTTAATATCTGGTTGCAGTTAAAACAAGTCATTCCCTATTTCTAGATAGACCCATAGAATGAAAAGGGCTGCAGCTGCCACCCCTCTTGAAACTGGTTCCTCTCCCTCCTGTAGATGGCGTGTCTGTGTCTGAAAATGGATACAAGGGCATACCATTGTCTGCGTGTGCTGATGGGAAGCAGTTCAATGATTTGTCTTTGGCATCCCTTGGCTAAATCAAGGCGCGAGCCCAACTAACCACAGGAATAACATTTTAAAGGAGATAGGTGAATACGATCTGAATGTCAGATGGGGGGAGAATACTCTTTTTGACACATCACAATATGAAACTTGTGGCAGTAGCCTGGGGACAAAGCTAGTCCTGCAGTGATCAGTGCTTTCAGGAAGTTAAAGTGACATTTCAGTTTTGTGGTTTGATGTTTAACCAAGTGCCACAGTGAGGATGGATCAGTGCCACCCACCAGGGCAGATTGGTGATCCCTCAAAGGGAGGTAGAAAATATAGAAAAGACTGGTTGTTCCACCCATGACATGACCTCCATGTGCAAATACTGTAATAACTCAAGTCCAGATCCTGCAGTGAAGTAATACTATTAGGCTTTTATGTGAACATGACAAATGGTTTTCCCAGACAGCCAGTCTAGAACAATAAATGCCATTCAGTCACTCTGCATGTCTCCCTGAGTTAAACCACCTCAAAGAGATGAATGATCGAAGCCACACCATCTATTACTTAAATTCATTTTGACCAGTGACCCAAAGTCAGGCAAGTGTACCACTGAATTGTGACTCATGGCACATCCCATGTTTTGTCACAGAACTTTTTCTGTGAACAGAACAGAAGTTTTCTAATTCCTTTAGCATAGTTCAGCAGCTGATTTGAGTTGTGCTGTTCACTGTCCAAATTCAAACAATGATTATTATTGCTCATATGTATTGATGGAAAGATGAGAATTGGGCTTTTGGGAAATGAATGACGTGTCACATTAACTTTTATAATTGGATGATTTGCTCATGATTTCTCAATAACTGAAACACTTTATCCAAACAATGTTCAAAACTTGTCTGTCAGGTAGTCAGACTAATCGCAGATCAGTTTGGCAGCAAAAGAGGACAGAAACTATCAATAAAAAAAATATCTACAGAAACAACTTTCAGTTAGTGTAAACAAATCAAGGAGGGAAGAAAGAGGGCCAAGCATGAAATGTGCTGTTCCAGCTTAAATGAAAATTATTGCATATATGTAACAGCTGTCTGCTGTCCTGTGTTTACAGTTGCTGCTTTGTTTGAGTCCATGATGTGTTGCTAGGGCAATCCAAATTCAAATCAAAAAGACTCAATGATACAGCTTTGTTGGCTGATAGCCAGAATTTGAGGTTTATCTCTTTCAATCGCCCACAAAATCAGTTTTGGGCAGTGAGAACAAAAATTGATGTAAATCTTCTCCCCCTAGAGAAAATGTTTGAAAACCACATCAGCAAGAATTACTTTTGTTGACCCGGGAAGGCACTGTGAGTTCCTGGCCACGTGCCACACATTACTGCATCCCCATCACTGAACAGAGCACTGCTGGAAGGGTCTTGCTGTTCACCCACCCTGCCAATCAATCAAAAAACAGTTGAAATTTAGCAGATAAGGATTTTTCTTCGGAGTGCAGCATTCACTCAGCTGCACCGCATTGTCCCCAGGGGATAATCAGCAACCAGCAGCTTCACCATGCAAATCTGGGGGAAAGACTTCTCCTGCAACTGGTGGGAAGATCAAGCGGTGCTAAAGCTTGACATTTATTTTTGTTAAATATTTTAAATAGAATAATGCATTGTATTAGCATGTCATTAAAATATTTCATCCCAAAAGCAATAAAACACTAAATTTTATCTTAGTCATGAATGGAAACAAGTGACACACGATTTAACACTCAGTACAAGGATCTGAGCAAAGTGTGCTAAAACATTAGCTAGCTGGGGAGGCAGCATCATAAAAATGTCCCAGGGACCTGGTTCTGTGAGGACCCCACTTTAATAGGCTCTCAATCCATTCTGGACTTAGACTGATGGTGAAGTAGACCCTGAAAGACAAGACATCAGGCAAACTATCATACAAGCAGCAGCAGCTGGCTCAGCAGTATGCACTGGTGATTTAATTAGAACAAACACATTAATGATGATTGTGTCTCTCATGGGCCCACAGTGTTTGCCTTACATCTGTAGAGCTTTGTGAGTACAGCCACCACATAGGTCTCATAACAAGGCCATATATTGGACAAAATGGGGTAGTTTTAATGCTTTATGTCTGCCGCTGTAATGGCATGCTTCAGTTAAAGGTAGTTAGGATTAGCTCAGCTCATGTTGATGGAGATTTGTGATTCTGTTAGGACTGCATTATTGAAGGAGAATGGTATTTAGATTGGATTTAAGATTAACCGTATGATACTTTGATCTTTTTTATTTAATCTTTATGCAACCATACACGCACCGTGTTCACGTTTTTGACAAAACAAAAATCATTGAAAATAGACTTTGGTGCATCATATACATAAATCACGTTTATCTGTCAGTTTGCCTAGAAAATACAGATGAATCAAATTGCATGATATTTTTTCCTCAATGTTTGACTTTGAATGCATGGATAAATTCCATTTTAAGGTATATTATGTTGTATTTCCACACTTATTTGTCTGAAATTGACATTTAATGTACATTTTGATGAGTTGTGTTGCAATATTCCAAAGGAACAAACTATGCATTATTTTTTTCATCATGTGATTTTTTTATGAGATACCCCTAGTGGCAGAGGCACAATGTGCATTTAATCCTATGACTATATTGTTTTCTTGGATGCTATATTTAAAAATGTTGAGTCTTGCGTTTTTATCCAGGAAAACGTCCGCTCTAAAGGTCAGACTATCCTCTTTCATATGGTAGCACATTATCTAGAAGACTAACCTGTAGTGTTCTGTTTCTCAGTGTACATAGGAAACAGGTGTATGCATTATGAAGTTGTTCAAGGGCTTTATCTGCTCTTGGATGTCTTTCCTTCAGTCAGAGACATGCTGGAATCATTTCAGCTCAGGTCGGAGGAGTTCACAAATCATAGAGGTCCCCAGCTCAGACAGAATCTCTGATCCCAGAAAACCTCTCTCTGCTCTGTACTCTGGCATTCCCTTAATCTTTTTTCCTTTCTTTTCTCCTCTATTTATTTCTTTTCTTATTGCTATATTCAAGCCTGTAAGCAGCCTAGCATTTCTGAAAAATAGCTATTTCTGTGGGTGCAAAGGTATCTAGGAGGCTGACCAGTTGCCAGCTACCATATAGTGATGGGTCCAGTCACAGGCAGTGGTGCGTCCAGCTTGCGCATTCCAGAAGATGTAATTGGCAGCATTTGCGGTTGAGAAGCCAGTGAGGGATCATGTCCTTGTTGCTTGCCTGGTGAAATGCTTGTGGTTGGCTGAGGCAGTGCAATGAGGGGTGTGATCTTGCAGAATTGGCATGAATCATATGCATTATTGATTCAGTTCTGAAATTAATATTATGATCAAGTTTGTGCCACAAACATGATACTAAAAAAAATGTACACTTGCATGATTTTTTAATGCATGTGCATGGCATGCATAGATTTCTGCATATTATGTGGAAGCAGGTGGAAGTTTGATTGAGTCTACGTATGCAGTATGTGTGCAGCAGTCTAATGGTGTGTCTCGCTAATCCAGGGTTTATCTGCTGGTCGGTGAGGTGGGATAGACACCAAGACATCAGTCATCTGGCTGGCCAACCAAAACCTCTCTTTTTTCTACTGTCACTGGGACCCATTTGGAGGGGTGGAGATTTATTTGGACTCTCTTATCTCTGCAGTCCAGTCACGAATCATATAGCTGAACTGGTGTATCTTTTTTGCCCTCTGGATAGAGCGCGGGAAAGAGACTAAAAGGCTAAAAAAGTCCTCATGAATATGTTCCATGAATCTGCAGCATATGTTTGATAAAAGAATCCACTACATCCCGAACAAACATGATTTCAGATAAATTATCAATTTAATTCAGTATTGTCTTAGAATATATCAATGTAACATTTCTACATTGTAATGAATGAAATCGTTACTGTACTTCAGAGATTGTAACAATTGCAGTCACTCCTTCCTGGAAGATGTTCTGAATTTGTTGAAGTGTGATCATGTTATTAAAAGTTATGATGGTCTCTGCACTGTTAGAAAAATCCAGTTTTGCCCTAACCTCTACTCTCCTTTTGGACTCCATGCCCCTCTTGTGATCTCCCACCACTGTGATTGTCTGCCTGACCTGACTGTCCTCACCTGCATCTCATTATTCCCGCCTCCTAATATATTTAGTCTGTGCTTCCCTACCCTGTGCCAGTTCATGATGTTCCTTAGTGTCATCCCTACCAATCTCTCTCCTTTGTGTTCTTGGGCACTCATCCCTATTCTGACCTTGACTGTTTTGGAACATTGCCTTCAGCTTGTGGTTTATGGACTGCTTGCCAATCTGTTGGTTTTTCTATATACTAAACCTGACTTCAGTAAAGACTGTCACCTACTCAGGCATTTGTGTCATTTGAAATTACCGTTATGCATATATGTAACCATTTTCACAACGGCTTTTCTCCTCTTTTGTCTCCTCTCACCGTTCAGTTTGGTTGTATTGACTGAGAACATGTTACTAAAGTTGTTTGATCAAACTGTGATTTGATTTTGAGATTGTACATTAGCATTTAAAAAGTCCATACTGTACAGGCCGGGAAAAACCTGTTATTTTGTCATCTTTGTCTGTTATTAATTCAGCAGCATTTGGGTTGTAGATGACAGTGCAGTTGTAAACCAAATTTCTTATGCTAAGATACTGGAGTCAGATATTTAATTATCATGATTCTCTAAAACACTGTGGATAAAGAAGTGAAAAACTAATGGAACAAAAAGTTGTACACTGATACATCTCTCAAGGAATTTTGATGAAATTGTGCCTTTTACCTCAATAGCCCTTTCATTCTCAAATAAAATGAAGGAATCAGATTGGAACAAATGAAGAGAAAGGGGAATGGAAGAAAAAAAGTAAAAAACTGTAACAGTAAGTTTCCATTTTAGCTGTGCCGTCAGAGTGGGTTTGCCACAAGCATGCATCAGGCCAGTTAAGAGGTTAGGCCTGGCAAGTCATTACTGTCAGAGCTAATGTAGAGAAATGAGGAGAGGGACCAGGGAGGTAAGCAGTCACTAAATGAATGAATACACTGCTAAGTTCAACAATTACATGCCCATGTAAATGTAAGTATAACGCACCAACACAAACATGAATGCTGAGCTCCTTGAACACAACTGAGCTTGAGAGCAAAAGGGAAGTCTCTCCAGATACCTCAGACTTGGACTGGTTTTGACTGAAAGAAGATACTCCTCTCTGCCTGGCAACTGGATGGATGAAGTCCTTTCAAGGTACTATTTTAGGGAAATGCCTCCTATCATATATGCCCATTTTCTTGGATCTGGATTTTGCAGTTTTCCCAAACCAGAAAGTGAAAGAAAAAAAATCTGTTCGGACGTACAGTATTTTGTTTTGAATTTGTTTCCTTGGTTATATTCTATTTTCTATCAAATTAATGCAAATTACTTTACTGCATAATATGTATCATTTCTTCCAGTTATAATATTTTAAAACATGGGCAATGACTTTGTGGCTCTTATGTATTGTCCGTGCCTTAATTTTAACAGGCTGGTCAATTACCAATCCAACCATTCTTTAAAACAAACCAAGCGCAGCCACTTAATATCCCATGGTCTCACCTGAAAATAATGCACTCACTGCATCGTATTAATCACACCCCTTTAATCTTGACCCGACAATCACTTTTGGTGATGAACTATAGAAGATAAAATGTCTTTTCTGATATTTCCCATTCTTCAAGTATAATTTGGCTAGGAGAAGGCTGTTAGATGTCATTATAAATGTAATCTTTTTGTGTTGTGGACTGTTGTTTGGGCAAAACTAATAATTTAAAGATGTTGAGCTGTAGGAAACCGTGGTGGGGATTTGGTAAACAGTCTAATGTTTAACAGTTTGGGCTATAATTTATGTTAAATCAAAGCATAGTTGACAGAAGAAAAGATGATGAGAATAATGATTACACCAATTCAAAACGGTGATGTATTGTAATTGTCAGTGTCCGTGTGTTTGTTCATTCGTTTGTCCGTCCGTTAGTATGTCCGTTAGAAAGCAACAGCAAGCACATTACTCAGGCTGCAAAGAGGATGAAAATGAGATGATGACCTTGACCTTGAGAAAAAGGTCAAGGTCAAATTTCAACTTTTGTACATTCAGGAACCGGATAACATACAAAAACGAGGTAGAAGGCCGGTGTGAGTAAGACCATAGATCAAATTTAGTGCTTTGATCAATGACAATAGGTCAGAGCACTAGCTTTCATCTTTGAGCTAGGCAAGTAGGTCAGGGTAACATTTTGAATTCAGGGTGTTGTGGTATGTTGCAGTCTATGACTGCTTATTTCCTAGTTAGTTCAGCTTTTAGTGTGTCATTTTGGCAGAGATGAATCTTTGTATACTCAAATACATACAACAACAAATCACATTGTTTCTCTTAAAAGTATATATTATGCCTTTGTTTCATATATTAGTTCTCTTGCCTTTAATGTAGTGTGTACAAAAGTATATGCACAGCCTCACAGCACCTCTCCCGTCACCTTACCACAGTGTACAGTATGTAACACCTCTCTTGGCTTTTTTCCAGCAGACTAAGCTGCTGTAGGATAAGCTTGTTAAAATGACAACACAATTATACTTCACTGAATTGCAAAAGGCTTAAAGCTCAGCTTAAAGAATCCTTTTAAATGTGCTAATGTAGTGTGTAGACACACACACACACACATACTGTAAATGCGCACACATACATTCACAAAGTTATATTAAAAATAAAAAGCAAACGGCACATGCCACAATGTTTGTTTCAGTTTGCAAACCAAACATCTCTCAACCATATATTTATGATACATATCCAACTCTACAAGACAAGGCTGTTGTTTGAAAAGGATTTGGGACGTGAGTTGCCTCTGTTGAAACATACACACCAGCACAAATGCTCTAATCAGTCCCAGCAGTCCAACACATGCTTGTTCAACCTCAGCAGAGAGTCAACAGGGCTTATTCCTTTCAGTCACCGTTAGGCAGGTCTCTAGCAAAAGACCGCGGACCACCAACACTGACACCCACTCTCTTGGCAGTCTCAGCTGTCCACCAATCAAGGGTGTTTACCACAGCCTGCCTCATGATGTCATTCCCACTCTCAGTGCCAAACTAATAACCACCATGGACCCTGGAATGTACATTTGTTTCTATATGGATGTGCGTGTGAAGAATTCCACATGTCAAAGTACACCGTTGTTCCGTAATGAGTCCTGAGTTGAAATGAGGGATAATACAGCCTGCAGTCTGCGCAGCGAAAGGTCAGAGCCATAAATGACTCTGATGGGTTTTGGTTTTTTTCCTTTATTCTTTGTTTTTTTCACTCCCTTTAAACTCAGCAGTCACTTATCAAAGCTTAGAAAATAATCAGGTTGCTGGAGGAATCCAGGGAGGTGTGGAGGATCTGTCCATGAAGTCGAAAGAGAACGTGGGATTGACAGCGAGTAGCAGACCGAGATAAAAGACAGACAAAGGAGCAGTGTCACCAGAATGTTTTGTCTCATAATGCCTCTCTCTTACCTTTAAGGAAAAAGATTCATCATTCCCTTTATATTGCCACTTTTTTGTAAGTTTTTGAAGACAAAGCTTTTTCAAATATGATATGTAAATCAGATTTCATTGAATCAAAGCAACCATCGCTTTGAGTTTTATTTGCTTTCTTGTAAAGCTATTCTTTGCATTTTTTGTAGTGCACGTTTGAATTCCTTTTTTTTATTGATTTTCTTTGTGTATCTGAAATATCTACTGCTCACTTGAATCTCTGAAATGTACTGAAATGAAGATATTTCCTCATGAGGAATGGGTAACCTGATCAAACAACAAAACAGGATCCATTTCGTCACCGTCTTAAATCATGGACTGATTTTTTTTCCCTAGTGGACCTTATACAGCATATAGAACTCCATCACTCAAACACAATATTACATTAAAGACGAGTTCCTTGTCTGCTATGTTGTTAGCTATAACTGATGTTGCATTTTTAGCAGATCTGTTGCAAAATGAAAACATCTTTATTTCCCCCTGTGATGCTCATCTGCTAAGTTTCATGAAAATCAGTCCAGTACTTTTTCCAATTAAACAAACAGATAAAAAAAAACACACAGAAAAGAGAACCTTCTTGGTGAAGGTAATGGGTTTCTTTGTAAGGGTATTACTCGATGAAACAGAGGAAAAGCATTACTCAGAGTTTTCCAAAGAATATCAGCATAAATTATTCTTTCCAAAAAAAATTACAGTGTCCTTTTTGGAACATTTTTAAAGACACATGCAGAATTTACTCTAAATGTGAAAGATAGGGAAATTCATTAGTACAGAAAGGAGGGAGACACTGTCGGCTGATATTATGCTATTCTAAATACAAAAGCAGGAGGAGGACAGTCAATATGATTGAGGAGGGGAATTATAAAGAGAGCACATGAGAGGGAAAAAAACAAGAGAGAAATTGTTCGAAAGTAAAGACAGCTATAGTCTACAGAAAAAGAGAGACAGACATATATAAAATGCGAATGCTGAAAATTAAACCATTAAAGGGAGGAACTCATCCGCTTATAAATCATTTGTTCATATCTGGATTGAATAGAAAGAGAGGAAGGAAAAAGAAGACAGAGATATCTCAGTTGGTGTTCCATCCATCATCTGTTTGGATTGGATGCCAGCTTGATACTGGGAACATTTGCTGATTAATATTCATTAAAGGTTGGAGGGTGCAGAGTAGTGGAGGATGAATTAGCCAGCTCTCATCTGAGGTTCTCAGATTGACATCTCTTTCCAAACACCCAGATTCTGGGAGAAGCATATCAAACCTGGATTAGTCTGCAGAGATTTATTTGCGCTTTAACTGTGGAGATTTGTGTGTTTTTTCCAGCTTATTAGCTAACCATGCACGATGAGGTTAAAGACCCAGGCCTGAAGCAGTAGGGAGTCTTGAATTTGTACAGCAACTTGCAGAAACTGCAGCGTTAGCAGTGTGTTGGTTAGATTGACCAAAGAGGTCAGCATTTCTGTCACATGTTCCTCATTGACAGCTGCCTTTGGGTGACCACTGTTCAGCAGAAATATCATAGTGGCACTGAAAAAGGCACAACAGACTGTCTTGCTTTCAACATTCACATTTCCCCTGCCCTTGCTTCTGTGTCTAAAAATTCATAGAAAAAAAGACATTTGCAGTTTTTCAGGCTTGTGATAAATTTCTTTGATGTAAAGCTGCAGTAGCAACCATAGGATAGTGACCTTGGAGGTCACCCTTGGGGCGTGAAGGCTAGTTTTGTTTTTGATTTAGCCTTGCAATGCATCTGTGGTGAAGAACACACGCTTTAAATGTGTGACACTTATGTAATCATGGTGGGAAAAAATGATCATATCTTAAGCAGGTATGTTAACAACTATTTCCAGAGGCTCCTGTGCGAAGTTCTGTAATTATCCGAGGACACGATGAGGGCTCCGGCTCTCATGGTCTACTAGAGCAAGAAGCTTTAGTAGACCATGAATGTCAACAAACTGGTCAGTGATGAGATGGTCGTGGAGCTCATAGAGAAGAACTTGGATATGAAAGGCTGCAAGAATGGCTTCCTGTTGGATGGGGTCCAACACAGTCAAACAATGCGCAGATGCTGGATCACTTTCATTCTTCTTCTTTTCCTTTCGGCTTGTCCCTTCAGGGGTCGCCACAGCGAATCAATTGCCTCCATCTAACCCTGTCCTTTGCATCCTCTTCTCTCACACCAACTACCTTCATGTCCTCTTTCACTACATCCATAAACCTCCTCTTTGGTCTTCCTCTAGGCCTCCTGCCTGGCAGTTCAAAACTCAGCATCCTTCTACCAATATATTCACTATCTCTCCTCTGGACATGTCCAAACCATCTCAGTGTGGCCTCTCTGACTTTATCTCCAAAACCTCTAACATGTGCTGTCCCTCTGATGTACTCATTCCTGATCCTATCCTTCCTGGTCACTCCCAAAGAGAACCTCAGCATCTTCATCTCTGCTACCTCCAGCTCTGCCTCTTGTCTTTTCCTCAGTGACACTGTCTCTAGACCGACCAACATCGCTGGTCTCACCACAGTTTTGTACACCTTTCCTTTCATTTTAGCTGAAACTCTTCTATCACACATCACACCTGACACTTTTCTCCACCCATTCCATCCTGCCTGTACACGTTTCTTCACCTCTTTTCCCCACTCTCCATTGCTCTGGACTGTTGACCCTAAGTACTTAAAATCCTCCACCTTCTTGATCTCTTCTCCCTGTAACCTCCCTGTAACCTCACTCTTCCACCTTGGTCCCTCTCATTCACACACATGTACTCTTACTGCTGCTAACCTTCATCCCTCTCCTTTCCAGGACAAACCTCCACCTCTCTAGCTTCTCCTCCACCTCTTCCCTACTCTCGCTGCAGATCACAATGTCATCTGCAAACATCATAGTCCATGGAGATTCCTGTCTAACCTCGTCTGTCAGCCTGTCCATCACCATAGCGAACAAGAAGGGGCTCAGAGCTGATCCCTGATGCAGTCCCACCTCCACCTTGAACTCCTCTGTCACACCTACAGCACACCTCACCACTGTCCTACAGTCCTCATACATGTCCTGCACCGCTCTAACATACTTCTCTGCCACTCCAGACTTCCTCATACAATACCACAGTTCCTCTCTGGGCACCCTGTCATAAGCTTTCTCCAGATCTACAAAAACACAATGCAGCTCCGTCTGGCCTTCTCTGTACTTCTCTATCAACATCCTCAAAGCAAATACTGCATCTGTAGTACTCTTTTTTGGCATGAAACCATACTGCTGCTCACAAATGCTCACTTCTGCCCTTAGTCTAGCTTCCACTACTCTTTCCCATAACTTCATTGTATGGCTCATCAGCTTTATTCCTCTGTAGTTGCCACAACTCTGCACATCTCCCTTGTTCTTAAAAATGGGCACCAGCACACTTCTCCCCCACTCCTCAGGCATCTTCTCACTATTTAAGATCCTGTTGAACAACCCAGTCAGAAACTCTACTGCCACCTCTCCTAGACACTTCCAAACCTCTACAGGTATATCATCAGGACCGACTGCCTTTCCACTCTTCATCCTCTTCAGTGCTCTCCTCACTTCATCCTGGCTAATCTTTGCTACATCCTGGTCCACAACAGTCACCTCTTCTAGTCTTTGTTCTCTCTCATTTTCCACGTTCATCAACTCTTCAAATTACTCTTTCCATCTTCCCATCACACTGCTGGCACCTGTCAATAGACTTCCATCCCTATCCTTAATCACCCTAACCTGCTGCACGTCCTTCCCATCTCTACCTCTCTGTCTTGCCAGCCTGTATAGATCAGTCTCTCCCTCCTTACTGTCCAACCGAGCATACAAGTCATCATAAGCTTCTTGTTTGGCCTTTGCTACCTCTACCTTCACCTTACGCTGCATCTCCCTGTACTCCTGTCTACTCTCCTCAGTCCTCTCAGTGTCCCACTTCTTCTTAGCTAACTTCTTTCTTTGTATACACTCCTGTACCTCCTCATTCCACCACCAAGTCTCCTTATCTACTTTCCTTCCAGATGACACACCAAATACTCTCCTACCTGTCTCCCTGATCACATTAGCTGTAGTTGTCCAGTCATCTGGAAGCACCTCCTGACCACCCAGAGCCTGTCTTAACTCCTTCCTAAAGGTCATGCGATACCCTTCCTTTTTTAGCTTCCACCATTTCGTCCTCTGCTCTGCCTTTGCCCTCTTCATCCTCCTCACCACCAGAGTCATCCTACACACCACCATCCTATGCTGTTTGGCTACACTCTCGCCTACCACTACTTTACAGTCACTGATCTCCTTCAGGTTACATCGTCTACGCAAAATGTAGTCTACCTGTGTGCTCCTACTACCACTCTTATAGGTCACCCTATGTTCCTGCCTCTTCTGGAAGAAAGTATTCACTACAGCCATTTCCATCCTTTTTGCAAAGTCAACTACCATCTGTCCTTCTGCGTTCCTCTCCTGGATACCAAACCTGCCCATCACTTCCTCATCACCTCTGTTACCTGCACCAACATGTCCATTGAAGTCTGCGCCAATGACAACTCTCTCACTTCTAGGTATACTCTGCATCACTTCATCAAAGTCCAACCAGAATTTCTCCTTCTCCTCCAGCTCACATCCTACCTGTGGGGCATACCCACTAACAACATTGAACATCACACCTTCTATTTCTTGCTTCAGACTCATCACTCTATCTGACACTCTTTTTACCTCCAGGACATTCCTAACAAACTCCTCCTTCAAGATAACTCCTACTCCATTTCTCTTCCCATCTACACCATGATAGAACAACTTGAACCCTGCTCCTAAACTTCTAGCCTTGCTACCTTTCCATCTGGTCTCCTGGACACACAGTATGTCTACCTTCCTCCTCTGCATCATGTCGACCAACTCTCTACCTTTTCCTGTCATAGTTCCAACATTCAACGTCCCTACTCTTAGTCCTATACTCTTGGCGCTCCTCTTCTCTTTCTTCGTGCGAATGCACTTTCCTCCTCTCCTTCTTCGACCAACAGTAATCCAATTTCCACCGGCGCGCTGTAGGTCAAAAGCGCCGATGGCGGTCGTTGTTAACCCGGGCCTCGACCGATCCGGTATGGAAGTCATAGGTTTGATTCGCATCTTTGATTTGGCAAAAGTTTTACGCCGGATGCCCTTCCTGACGCAACCCTCTGTATTTATCCGGGCTTGGGACCGGCACAATAAGACACTGGCTTGTGCCCTCTTGCGGCTAATTTCATTGAGTAATTAAATAATGGATGAATTTTTCTACCCTTTACTGGAGTAAAGGGTAGAAAAAAAATATTATTAATCATAATAATTATATAAGAATTATTATAATGATTATTAAGATAAGAATTATGTTAATGTTAATGTTAATGCTAATGCGTGTATTTAACCAAAATTCATTTTGTGTGCATGGTTTCCAACAAAAACGATGACAACAAAATGTCCTTTATAGTGTCAAAAAAGAAAATAGGAAGAAAAAAAAACACACCGTGATCATTTTTCATTGGGACTGCACCTTAACTATAAAGTAGAAATCTTGCCAATAAGGTCTATGGATAATCCAGAGTGTTGCTCATGAATGTTTCAAATGTCATTTTTTATATATAAGAATTAATGCACCTAATATATCAGTGACAAAATCGTCAAACCTATTGAAAAATGATCCCCTGGCAATTTTTTTTTTTGTTTAGGTTTGTTTTCGGTGTGACCTGGTTAAGGTGATCTCACTTCATCAATCTGAGGTCTTAATAATTATGAAGATGGCTGTGTGCTAGTCCCAAGAGTCATGCGTTAAACAGAACAGGTAACGTCATCGAGTATTTTCGTGTCATACAAAGAAAACAAAGTTGAAGCTTATTTCCATTCCAACTTTTTCCAGCAAATCTGACCGTGTGAGCACCGGATAATTAATCAATCTGCCGACTATGCCAGACGTTCTATAGGACAGGAAGATAACTGTTTCACAGAGTATATGGTGGGTAACGTAGACATTGGCAATCTAACGAAGGCTAAAGCCAGAAGTTGGGAGGACTGGCATATCCTGTCATACTTTTTAAATGCACACATCTGGTTTATCTGAGTTTCCAATTCCTAAATATAAACCAAAGCAGAGGGAGATATGATGGCTTAATTGGACAAAGCTGTCTTATTACATATATTACCTGACCTCACGTAAGATTTAAGGGGATCATTCAAACTCGCACTAAATGTTGTAGGCAGCTTTGCACTTATTTGACCGATATGGCCGGACACATGCATACAATCACACAAAGACACACAGTGAACACACACATTCACACACTATTCTCATTCTCCCATAAGCTCTTCCAGTCCTTTTTATTTTATCTCTGTTATACTCTTTAGCAACAGTGAAATAGTTTTCAGCTGATTTCTGACTCCATATTTCTGTTGTGCTGTTGTGTTTATATATAGTATATACTGCCCAAAGTGGGAAAAGGTTATGAGTGTTGGATATCATATCGTAGTATCTTGGGCCAATAATCTGCTGCACTAAAGTCCGGTTATATTGAGGCAGACAATCTACCGTCCACAGAAACACTATCCACAGTTCTCCACATGATTTTTTTAAAAGTTGATTTTTTTGTATTTTACAGCAGCTTTAGGAATGTTTGCTGAGGTCAACGGTAAAAATGTTGGAATCAACAGGGAGAAGGAAGTCGCGGAAAATAACAGCCTTTGTTTTTGGTCTGAGCAAGGCGTTTAACCTTCCAACTGCAGTAGTGGAGATGTTCTTGCCTGTTAGATTATGTTGGGGTGTTACAGCAACGAAGGAGTGAAACAACACATACCGTATAGCAAGGTGTAAATTCAAAAAGAGCAGGCATGCTGAGGTGGCTCACTCAGAGAAATAAAACTTGACAGTATCGCAACAGGTAGATCTGAACTTCACTGGATCAGTGACAAACACTCTTTGAGAAAACAGGAAGACAGGTGTTGATAAAGACACGGCAATATTTTCCTTTAATAAAGCCAGAGAAAAACAAGCCATTATCACTGATTTATTACTCCAAGATGTGAGATATTGTCAAACATTCATCACAAAGACTTGGAGGGGCTTGGGGACAGTTCTTTGGTGCAGAAACTTTAAGTAGAGGGAGGAGGACTGGCAGCTCTTGCTGGTCATTCTGCTGAGGTGGATGAGCGTATCTTATTTCAAAGATGGGCTTTTTCTCTCTGTTTGTCAGAATTCCCTGTAGCTGTATGTCTTCCTTATTGTCTATCCACCTGCTGGCGCTGTGCGCATTCTGCCTGCCTGTAACCCTGTTGCTTTTTTCAATCTACACTTGCTGTTTTCTTCCCCTGGAAAAATCAGACTACAGTGCCATAAATAAAGTACAATTTAAGGGAGGGGAAAATCAATAGACTGACATTAGGCCTATCATTTGGAGTCTTACAAGGCCATCCTCCCTGTAATGTGCTGAGAAATTAGACATACTGCTGATTCATGGAGTGCCATGCTGACTGTGTTTGTGAGTGTGCACCTTTGAATTTGCGTGTAACTTCACACAAAGTATGTCTGCTTAATAAGGTTTATGTAAGATGTCAAAGCATTAAAGGGAAACAGTTTAACTTGCCTCACAGTAACGTCAAGTTTAATATCCCTCCCACACACAGACACACACAGACACACACACACACACACACACACACACACACACACACACACACACACACACACACACACACACACACACA
Source organism: Antennarius maculatus (assembly GCA_013358685.1). Lineage (NCBI taxonomy): Eukaryota > Metazoa > Chordata > Actinopteri > Lophiiformes > Antennariidae > Antennarius > Antennarius maculatus. The sequence continues at coordinate 19,678,909 of CM023608.1, forward strand.
CATGCACACACACACACACACACAAAATGACTTGAATGCTAGCTTTGATCCGAATTTATTGAAACAATATGGCTATACAATGCAAGAACACGGCGTTTCTGGAAAAAATGCATCATTTTCTTGCTGATAACTACCCAAGATCTTTGTTTTTATGACACACACACGTGCACGCACACACACACACACACACATACACACACACATGCGCGTGTGCACACACACACACATAATCACACTTGCAAACTTGCACTCTTCTCTGGTAATCGCTTATTTCAATTCTGTTGATAACACACAGATGCAGGCCTCAGGGAGGAGAAATCTGCCAGCACAGTTTAGCATTAAGGTTGGCTTTATTTATAGATACTAATTAGCCTTTAATTACTACAAATAAAATCACCTGGCTGGTGAGGCTTTCCTGCCCATAGGCGAGTGGGAAAGGCTAAAAAGCTGACCGTTGGGACAGTTCTAAGTAAACGGTTTTCCATGTGTAGATTTACTTGGCTCATAAGCAGCCTAATTACCATTTTTATTCCTCGTTGTTTGCAGTTTTAGAGCGCTCGTTGTAATTGCTCTCAGTAAAATTTGATCCATTGTAATATTATTATAAGGTCATGAAGGCAGGATTCTGTTTTCTGTTGATTCCTTGGACAACCCTACAGCCATTTCGTGTTTGAGCAATAAATTATTTTTGCTGACATGACATGCAGTAATTGCTCCAAATAAAGCGCATTTACTATAAAGCAAGAATCGGACTTGATATTGTCTTCACGGGACATGTGACTTGCCTCGTAAGGGGGTGATTTATAATCACAGATCCAGAAGTCACACCCAAAAATGTCTGTCTTTAGACATGGAACATCGCTTGTGCTTTCCATCCTGTGAAGGACATTACGGAAGGATGCAATCACACAGGCAGGAAATTCAGTTTAAAATGAGTTATAACCTGCAGAGTACTATAAATCATATCTCCCTAAACTCTACAGTGCACACACACGTACGCACGCACGCACGCACGCACGCACGCACACACACACACACACACACACACACACAGCGGTGTGCACACTCAGGAATGGCTTTCAAACACATACACACATATCTCAGGGGTGGACATGTGAGGAAAGAGAAGACTGCAGGCAAATCATCCTGAATAAATCAGTTATTAACATACAGTAAATTGCGTAATGTACTTGTTTTCTTATGATGATTTGCACAACATTTAAAACTGTGGTGAGAATATCAGCTTCAGAGAAACCACTTACAGGCTGATCAGTGATTAGAGTCAATAGCACTTCTGCATGGGCACTCATTCGAACTGCTTATTGAAGGGCTTGTTGGAAAAAGTTGGCAAGCACTACTTTCATTAAAAAAAAAGGTGCTTACACCGTACATTCTCTTCACCTTCTCTTGTCTTGCCTGAATGCCAGCTTCATTGCGAGTCTTTTGCGGTTTCACTTTGTAATGATAGAGATTTTTGCAATTACTATTTATGGTAACAGTGACTGTAATTGCTTTCCTCAGTTTATATCGTCATCATTATCATTACTCTTCTGCTATTCATACCAACTAGGAATATATATGAGTCCGCTCCATGCTATGGGTCTAATTGGAAAAGCATCTATGTGGCCAGGGCTGAAGAAACAAGGGAGACACAGGGTGAATGAGGCGGGGAAAGTAATGTGGTTTTGCTGTGGTCCCCTATTTCTGTTCCGTGTTTATTATTTTTCATGCTACAGTGAAATGCATGCTCATTTAGGTAGCGCAATAAAAGCAAATTAGTAGAACATGTGGATATTTCGTTATGTGGTAGGGGGCCCACAAAGGCACAGGTGCTTTTCTTTTTTTAACCATTAAGCTTCTTTTGGCTGCATGTGTGTGTACAGACACATTGAATGTAATAATAGTGCTTTTTTGATCTAAGCCAAAAAAAGCAAAATGTCATCAAGAGGAATCAATAGGGATTCAAAATCCTATTTTGAATCCATATTGATTCAATCCTATTGAATCAATAAAAAATTAGAATTTCTTTGATACTCTATATTACCATGCTACTGCCTCAATAACACACACACACACACACACACACACACACACACAAACACACAAACACACACACACACACACACACACACGTTCCGTGATTATTTCTTACTCTTATGGTCTTATATAATTAATAAATAAAGTGATGTGCTTGTATAAATAATAAAAACAAATGTCAGGGACGCATGTTTTAAATATTTAAGTTAATGTGTGTTTTTAAGCTCACTCACCTCAAACTGCATGCTTCATTTCTACTTTTCCGGATCCTAAGATGATGAATTATGAGACGGGAATTTTTTGTGAAACAATAAAATTTTTTGTGTAATTTTTCCCATATTGTGTAAACTAGCACATGTGCCACCATTGCAATGGTCATTAAATTCCATGAGATGTTTGAATTCACGTGTAACACACAACAAAGTTAGAATCCGAACACAGTTTGTGACTCAAGCCCCAAGTTGCTCTTGTGCAACGGTTCCAATTAGATCTCCTGCTGAGGGCTTAATATGAATCTGTAATTGAAACTGGATGTTGTCTTTCGGTGGTTAGAGTCATTACCATCATTGTTGTAGAAGGTTGGTACCATGAGGTCTGTTTTTGGGAAGGGTAGAAAAATACATAATACATTTTGCACATTTTTACATTTTTTACATGCAAAGGGTTACACCAAACACGCTTGTACACACGCGCACACACACACACACACACACACACACACACACACACACACACACACACACACACATGCACGCGCAAACGCCGATGTGAGCATACATGAGCTTAAAGACCGCATCCAGTGTGTTACCAACAAAATACACAATGCACATGGTCAGCAATAATACCATACCAGTCACATAAAACCTCCTAATACAAAGCAGTCCTGTGTTTTATTAGTCATACCCAGATCCAGCTTGCTGTGCAATGAGCACCTTTATGCTTCCAAGAACAAAATCCAACTTTTATTTGGTCTTAAAAAAGACACAACAACAAATTCGGTTTATTGTAGAAAAAGAACTAAGACTAGACCTTGGAAAATTGAGCCTCTGGAGTCTTTTGTTTCATCAGCAGGCGTTAGATGCATGATGAAACTGATTACCACACACGCGTTTAAAACCCAGAAAGCTAATTATTGATAGTTATGGTACCCAATGCACTAAGCTTATCAGTGTCACTGGAAAAGATGAGAGCTGTGGTGTGATCACTGGGGCTCCCTGCTGGGCTCCTAACAGTAATTTATATACATGCTGTTTACTAATTATTTGGACTTGAATGTGTGATAATGTCAGCTTGGCATTCATTTGCAAATAATAGAGTGCCAATTTCATGTTAACATTTACATTACTGTGAAGATAGCAGAGCTGATTTACATGATGATCATTATCTTATGTCTCATGGTACAATAGACTATTTCAGAGAAGCACCATTATGCGAGAGACAAGGCTCCAGCTGACGTCCTACTGATATATTTTTTTTTTACTAAAACCCTCTCACTGAAACGCTGACAATATTGATAAAGAGCAGATGTAAATCATTTGGAAACATGGTCTTGGGATACAGGAAGGACTTCTGACACAGGATTGGCCTTGACAGATTGAAGGAGGTAAAATTTATATTTGATTTAAAAAAAATGCAAAATCTAACATAAAATTTGACTTTATCTTATCCAATTTAATGTGTGCAATAAAAATATTTGGTAACATGTATGACATAAAGACAAAAGCAGAAATAGTACATTCTTGTATTTTACATCTGTGTCTCATAGCTCATACATCACAAGACCATGACATTTTAGTCATCAGAAGCTGTTTTTCCCTTGATGGAAACTTGTGGAGGAAGTGAGCAACTTTGGTGGCTTGGCAGTTAAACTCTGAGAAATAGTCTGGTCACGTTCTCATACAAAACTCTATGCAAAAGCCCTGATCTTTCTTCCAGATGTAGAGCCATAATGCAAAGCCCAACAACAGATAAGGTTCAAAGGGGGGCTCTCATCGATCAATTTCAGACTGCAAGCGATTGCTGGGGTCAGGGGAGCATCTCATTATCTGTGATTCAAAGCAGCTGAAGGCACCCCACCTCCTCACCTGCAGGGCCGACACGCAGATGATCTATTTATACTCCCGAGTAGTTAGTGGTGACATGATATTGGCTGAAAAAAGATTTTGGAATCTTACTTACAGGTCTTTATTAGTAAGATATTCGAAAGTTATTTTCAGTTGTGTTAAACTGTTCAAGGCAATTGACTGTTAAAATAAAACAAGTAAAAAATTTAAATATTTTAAAATCTTAAACACAGACTCATAAGTATACTTAATTAGAAGGGAAAGGATTTGACATTATGTAAAAATTGGTGAGCAGCAATTTCAACAAAGAAAACAAGAATAAAAGAATTGGAATCGGGTTCACTTACTTCTTTTTTATTATTCTACTGAGTGTCTTTGGATTTTGGACTGCTGGCTAGCCAAATAGAAAAATAATGTGAGAATACTTTATAGACAAAATAATTATTTGTCTTGTCAGAGAGATAAATAAAATGGTTTAAAAAACTATGTTAATGAAAAACAAACTCAATAAGACTTACATTAATTAATCAAAGTCACAATTTTATAATTAAAATCTTATTAATTAAAAAATTATATAAAACACACAAGCTCTGAACAGTACTTTGGGACGGCAAATCACATCAGTCACAGCCATCTATTATTTCATTGAGCACCATTAACTATCTGACACTGAGCAGAAAATCACAAAGATTTGAGGCTTAAGAGCTTCATGAAAGATTTTCAACAAACCAGTTTACCGGTAATTGTTATAATGACATCCATCAGCAAGATATAAATTACATGCTTTGATATCAATCAAAGTCCTCACTGGATGCACTTCATGTTTTTGGGAAACCCATAAAATCTTGTCTTTTTATTAAGTAGTATTAAATTATTTCTTTCTCTCTGAGGGCACTTCTCACAGAAGTACGTGACCTTCCACAGGCAGCGGGTTTGGCGTATTTGTCCATCTCTCTCTTATCGTCTGTCCAAAATGAATAATACAAAAAGAAGCAGTTCTAAGATCCAAAGTAATCTTGTGGCCTGTCCTCTCTGATGGAAACAAGTCTCTAGTTAATTCAGCCCAGAACAGGTGAACAAGTAAATGTGTGCAAGGTAATGTGTGGAAGGTATTCCCACACATAAATACTAAAGAGAACGATAATGTAAATGCTTTTGATTTCTGCATCCCACCCTGTGTTTGTCTAACCGTGAAAGTATAGAAACAGGACACGCAACTTTTTGCAGCTTAATAAAAACCATCCTGCTGCTTAGGAGATGTTTTCCTCTGATCTATCTTCTTTTTTTTCTTCAATTTATCATTGACTAAAAAGCTTAGTTCATGGGGAGTCAATAACTGTGGAGATATGTCTATTCAAAGATTTCATGGCATTACTGCTGCGTGAAAAAACAGACGGGACTTAAACCATAACCATATGGACTGAATTTAAGAGAAACTATGCCGGTGCACTATTGTTGTTGGAAATCATCTGTGGGATGTGCTGTGAAATAAACACACGTTATAGGATTAAATTAACCTCACAACTTCTGCCTATAAAGCCAAATGTACCATGGTCCGAAAAGCTGAGATAAACCTCGAATAACAAAATGATGAACCTCACACACAGGACCGCCACATGTGGTGTCTGCTTGGGTTCTGAGATGTGGAATGAAACGGAGGGAAACAAAGAGGAAGACACACAGAGGGAGGTCTGGGAAGTGTAGACCGAAGCAGGAAAGTCTCCTACCTCTTGGGGGAGACAAAACATGGTGAAACTTCATCATATCCTCCCCTCAACTATTGGTCATTTTTCTTAAACAGCTGTGTACCTTTTGGAAAGATTCTCATGTTGCGGAGAAGCGTCACTCTAACTCAATCCATTTTTCGCTGCAGAATGTGGGATCTGTAAGAGGTCAGTGCCATGGGCTGCCATCCTGCCACTTCAAAATGACAATAGATGGCAATAATAGCAGGAACCATAAAGCCTTATCAGATTACAGAAACACAATGAAACCATGACATATTACTGCCAGCCTAACACCACAATGGAAAAAGCAAATGATGCTGTTTTTCAAGAGTTTTACTAGTGTTTTATTCCTTGCTCTTGTTTATATTTCGTAGATCCATCTCGCTGGGCTCCACATAGCTTCTTCTATTCTGTGTTTATTCCTTCCTTCCTTCCCTGTAGGTTCCCCTTTGTTTGCCTGATTACTTTGAAATAGACATACTTACGTGCTCCTCTCCTGTTTTGCATTTTTGCTGCCCGTGTGTGTGAGTTGCCATCCTGTGAAACATAAGTGGCATCCCTCCAACATTCATATGTGTTTGATAAAAATCTTCCTGGCCTCTCCCCGCTAACCAGCTCCAGCTCTGCCTTCAGCTGCCTCCCATTTTATCATGCAGACGTTAAACAAAACCAGGTCTGCCCAGACACACACAAATTCGCTTGCATGTGTCCAGATGCAAACAAATGAGAGTTTACACACTTGCAATTCTCTCACACCCTCTCATATGGTTTCAATTGTCTATTTGATCTTCACAAATGGTAATATGGTATTCCGATGTGACCAACAAAATGTTTTGCCCACAGGGACATTTATTTATGTATAAAGAAGTGAATGAAAAATATGATTTTAACCTTTACCAACTGAGCCAAACTGTGATTAAAGCATTCTTTATTATTTCTGTAAAGGAAGCCCGAAGGAAAACTGTTGAGCTGAGTGAGCTGCTTCTCTTGTGTGCAATGAGTATTTACAAGAAATCTGCCTGGGGTGTCTATGTAATTTTTGGGCTGTATATTAGGTCATATATTGTAATATGAATATAAACTCACTACATTTAGTACAGCATGGGTGTGAAGTGGAGAAACATGTGTTTTCAATTTAGCATCATTTTTGTGAGATATTTTAATTCATTAAGTTGTAGCTATGTATGATTAGACTTAAGCTAAATGAACATATCAAGTTTCGACTTGTTAAATGATTACAAAGGTTTATGGTGTGTAAATTTAAATAAGGTAAATTCCACAACCCTCAGCCATATGTGGCTTTCTGTCTCACTATGTCTCTACCTCTGTGTGAGACGTTTGAGCCATTAAGCGCACCCGGCCAGGACACAGGTCGTCGGGGTCAACCTCTCTCCTGTTGGCAGACTTGGAGGCCCAACAGGCAGGCAACAGATTTTTATCTCCCCTTCTGGAGAGCACCTGGATTAGTCGTACACACACACAATACACACGCACACACACACGCACACACGCACACACACACACACACACACACACACACACACACACACACACACACACACACACACACACACACACCTCTCAACACTGGAGTGACAAGTCAATTCAGACCTCTGACCTTCCCAAAATAAGAGTGGGAGAGCATGTGTTGGTGTGTATGAGCATCTACAAATGGGTCAGGGTTCAAATTGGTATGAGAAGAAGTACATAATTTCTCATCGTTCTTTGCCAGTAAAGCACAACTATATGAAACTGAATGGAGTGCGAGCAATTATAGAGAGAACAATAAGATCTTACATTTACTGTGGATATAATTTCTGACAGATCATTTACGGCTCTCTATTCAATTCAGCCCACAGGAGCTCAGTGGGCTCATTTACACGCTGTTTTAACTTCCCATTCATTTGATTCGAATTAAAGGAAAATACCATTAAATCTAAGAATGATGTTACAGATCTCAGTTAGGACACACTTCTACCTCTTTATATTGCTGGATAAAGTGAACATTTTTCTAACATAGAAGCTAGTTACAATTTTTCCAGGCAGATGAATACTATATCTTCATATTGAAATTAGCTGATAAATCATTTTGAATATTTATCAGTGCATAAACTTGCAACTGGAGTTGGGTTTTTTTGTGGACTTCAGTGCTTGTGTTTAGGGATGCTGGTGTCTAGAGACTCAGTCATATTGCATTGTCCAAACTTATTCAGACCTGTTATAGTGGAGATTATGCTGGGCTGAAATATAAATCAGTAAATATAGAATTAAATGGAATAAATATATCAAAATGCACATACAAAATATAAATTTACATTTTGTGCCTTATCATTCATTTTACCAATAATCTATGAAATTCACATTTCACTTTTCTCTGTCACATTATTTTCATCTCGCTTTGTGGTATCACACTAGTATCTTCACCAACAAACTCACCAACCAGCATTGCTTTGTTTCTCATCATCATCATCATCATCATCGTCATCATCATCATCATCATCATCATCATCATCATCATCATCATCATCATCATCATCATCATCATCATCATCATCAGCATGAACTTTCACACACAGGTTCTATAGGTAAACTGGAGTTTTGTTTATTTTTCATTACAGGTTGAATGTATGGCAGATCAGTTCATAATATTTCATGGTATTTGTACTTTTCCTGCGGCATGGTGGCACAGCGGGTAGCATTGTCACTGCACAACAAGGCACTTCTGGTTTCTAGTCCCACTCTGTGCAGAGTTGGCATGTTCTCTCTGTGTCTGTGTGAGTTCTCTCCGGGTTCTCCGGCTTCCACTCACTTTTAAGAAAATGCACTTCAGGTTAACTGGGCATTCCAAATTGCCTGCAGTGTGTGAGTGTAAGCGTGCATGGTTGTCTGTCTTTGTGTGGCTCCAGCACCCCGTGACCTGCTATGGCAGATAAAGCGGTTCGGAAGATGAATGAATTAATGTACTTTTCCCATGAAATATACTTTCATTTGGGGATCATTTTAGTTATCAAGTAACTCAGAGAGAAAGCATTGAGAGAAAAAATAACTCTTGGCTGTTATGAGGGAAGTATTGTTTGAATAATAAGTGCTGAAGAGGAAAACCTGGCAATGTGGAGACTTCACTTTGAAAGCCATTAAAAAGACTTACTTTTATGTTTATTTATAATGTAACTGTTGAATCTTTACAGAACTATACTCTATACAACATATGGACAAAAGATCTTGTACACTTACACTCATGTGCTTGTGTTTTTGTTTCTGTGTGTCAGAGGTAGGGTGGGGGTCAGCAACATGAAGCAGATACCACACACACACACACACACACACACAGACACAGACACAGACACACACACACACACACACACACACACACACACACACACACACACACACACACACACACACACACACACACACACACACACACACATCTTTTGAATTGTAAGACCATAGATCTGGACCAGGGAGAGGGAGCTTTGGCTGTTTGTTTAAGCTTTGACTTTATTGGGTAGCAGACGTTGCCTCCCTCTTTCTCACCATTAATATTTTGGAATGTTTCTTCCTTATGAGAATTTGTTCTCACAATTGTAATCTAAATTTATTCCGAGGAACATTTTTGTGGCTGTTATTTGGCAAACAACAAGGTGTACAGGGAGTGTTCTGAGAATACTACTTTTTTGAAACTAACAAGGCAGTAAACTTTTACACCCTATAATGACTCATATATGCTTGAATAAATTTCCACTGCACTAAATTGCACAGGGATTTCAAGAAATAATTCTGTGTGTGTGTGTGTGTGTGTGTGTGTGTGTGTGTGTGTGTGTGTGTGTGTGTGTGTGTGTGTGTGTGCGTGTGTGTGTGTGTGTGTGTGTGTGTGTGTGTGTGTGTGTGAAATCCTTAAATGGGAAGTGATGCATTTTACATTACTGGAAAAAGAAACAGTGACCTGGTTGGTAAACAAGAGGCCTGTGTACTGCAAGACTTACAATGACTGAAAAGGCAAAGATTAGCTACTATTCAAACAGCTGAACAAAAGCTATAGACAGTAATATATATATATATATATATATATATATATATATATATATATATATATATATATATATATATATATATAGTTTAGATGCACCATATTATAATCAATTTAATTTACAATTCAATTTAAATATTATATAGAATTAAGTACAATTCAAATGTTATCATTCTTGTTGGATCAGTGTTTAAAAATCAAATTCAGCTTAGGCAATAGAAAAGAATTTTAAGTGTTTTCTAAAAATTTCACAGTGGACCAATAATAATAACAATAACACTAGTAAACTAAGCAAAGCATCATTTGCTTACTGGTGCAAAACATAAACTATTACTAGGTGAGGTAATTAACAAATTAATCAGACAATGTGAGGGTGATGCAAGATGAACAAGAAAATATTACAACACTTTCAGAATAAGACACGAATGACCCAAGCCAGATGGCTTCTACCCTTCAGCCCCTTTTTTGGATGTTGTTGAAGTTTCAAATGCGATGAAGGTGGTGAAGGCTGTTGTAATAACATGTTCGAAAAAAAAAAAAAAAACAACCCACATAAATAAATGAAATGTAATGGCAAATCATCCAATATAATGTATGTCATTCAAACATTTCACAAAAACAGGCCAACTTTGGGAGTTACACATCTTAATATTTCACCATTACTACATAGATTCATATGTTTCATAATTTAATCATAATTTATCATGTTTAATCAGTTATTTCATCCTCATCAGTCTCAGCAGTCATCAGCCACCATCAGTGTCTAGATTCCATATACAGTGTGTTTCTTTCACTCAGAGATGATGCCCTTCAAACACTGCCATCCTGAAAAATCTAAGCACCAAGATATCTGACACACTAATAATTGCATCTTGTAGCATCTAGTTCAATAGCATTATCTTCAGTTAATTTCTGGTTTGATTAAAATACTATTGGATTTGTATTTTGACCAAAGTAGTGGAATGACCGGCAAATGTATTGGTTGAAAGAACTTTGTCTCCAAACTAAGAAAGTAGTATTCCAGACCATTTTAGGTAGTCTTAGCTGTAAAGATGTATTATATATAATCAGTGCACAATAGCTTTTTGTTGTAGCCTGGATGCTGGAATCAAGATGATAGCTTGAAATGCAGCAGAAAATCAATTCATTGTTTCAAGAAAAAAGTTGAAATCACTGCCCTTTCAAAGGACATTGTGTGGTGGTGCTACTGAAACATACTGGTTAGTGGAAGCAATAATATGTACACAATTGTACTTTAATCTAAAGGTTGTGTTCAGTCACTTTTGTCCCTGCATTCAGCCAATTCACTACACGAGACACTCATCTGAAGTAAAAGCAATGATCAGGAGATTAATAAACAAATGTCAGAGCACATGTATGTGTTTGTGTGTTGCAACACTGTTAGCATACTGTAGGTCACACTACTATCATAATACAGAAGAACACCACGCCACACATTACATGACGTCAGTTGAATTTGAAATTCCAGGCACAGAGTCCCTTAACAGATGTACATTTTTCAGAGAATAAAATGAAAGTATTTGATCAAAAATTATGAATTTCCTAAGCTGTGTCAGTGCTTGTGTTGAGCTAGAACTCAATTCGCTCAGGTCTTTAGTAATGGGGAAGTATGAGATTGGAGGATTACAGAAGAGTATGACAATCAGCAAACAGTGCTCAGGAAATAATAAAGAAATATAGAGCAACACTGCTTTACTGTGTGATGGTACTGACTGAAGTTTCGCTTTCAAAGCAAGCAGTATTTAGCAGAGGCTAGATGATGTAATTTTAAAACCAGCTGTTAACTATTTTATTGTTGAGGACATAACAGAGGAAGAGATACACAAATAAACACTTGTAACCTGTGGATCTGTGAGCATGTTACAGCTAGTTGTAAGTTGTCCGGATTTCCATATGTTTTGTTGTATGCCAACTTGTGTTTACTCCACTTACTTGCTTTCTAAACATATTTTATCAGGTGTAAACAGATTCGCCCATTGTTTGGGCTTCAAGAGACCAACATGTTTGTATATACAAAGGTTTTTATTGTTTGTCTGGCTTGTGTTACACAAAGTCTTGATTAAAACACACCGGAATCAATATTACGACATCTTTTTTTTTTTCCAGATGAACTTGTTTCACAGATTGGATTTAACAACCTTTTCTAAAATATTCAACTAATCACAGTTATTTTCATTTTAACAATTAATTCATCAATTTTATTCTTGGTAAGGTGCATTAGGGTTAATTATTTTTGTTCTGCACTATTGATAGAATCAAACAGCTAAATCTGTTTGGAAAGAAATTAATTGATGTAAACACTGGACTTGGATTAGATTACTGTATATCCATTATATTCACTTATTGGAGTATTTGTTTTACCTGATTTTCTTAAATTGTAACTCTTTTAACCCCTTGTTGGCAGAACCTTGTCATCTTTTTCAACCTTGATTATGTGTTTTTGTGCGTCACGACATAATAAGCTGTGATGTCATATTAGAATTAGATTATAGTTAGTTTGAAAGCTCCACCATGACAGATTAAAATTCATTAGCTTGCAGAGGGTTCACTATGTGTTACATAAAAGGATGTACTGCCTTGATCACTTTAGACACTCTGTGTGAGGAAACATCTAAAAAGAAATTGACACCAGTGATTCAGATAATTGATTAACGGTGTTATTTTTCACCTGCCCCCATAATCCATCTGCTATTAATCAAAATGCTAATTTTTATGACCTGGCCTGCGATCCACATGTACAATGATGCACACATGAATGGGTGGCAGCCCCAGTCCTTCTGAGTCAAATATTTAATGCTTTCACTTGTATGCAGCAAAATATTGATGTTATGGAACAGTGGACTGGGGGACAGTGGAGGCCTACTGGGAGGTGTGATGCTGTTTAAATAATAATGCGCCACATGCACACCTGATTTAAAAGAAAATGATGACACTGTTAAATTTACATTACACCCAAAACATGCTTATGAATAATCAAGGGACTAACTACAACCCATGTATAACTTAGGACTTTTTTTACACCCCGTTGTATTAAACATTGTGTTGTTTTGTTTTACTAAGAAGTTGGACATGGCCTAAATGCTGTCTCATGGTAAAGGCCTGTGTTTAACCCATCCAACCATGCTTAATACCCTAAACGCAAAATCGCCACTGCCACAGGAGTAACCATCATGCTAGGAGGTATAGGCCACTGACCAAACTATAGTATTTACAGTGATATGCGGGAAGTGGGACCAGGCTGCACGTGGCAAACCTCTTTGTAACTTATGGGTATCACAAGTTAAGGGCTTAAATTGATTACCCCTAATAAGTTTGAATTTTGGAATGTTTATCTATTTAATTAACTATTTTATGATGTATCTGACAAATTTAGGAGAAGGATATTACATATCAGTAATTAAAAAATATTACAGTTGCTGCAGCCAGTTAATATTTTAATTAAGAGATTTATTACATTATCTGATCACAGATGGTATCTGATTGTAACCAGCTCACTATCTGGTTTCGACTGTGACCTTTAAATCATCCCTATACATCACTGCCTTAGTGTGGTAGTTTTTGAAGGGCAAGGGAGGCCATTCCTCATTCATGGTATTTAGTCCATGTCTGCCATTTAAATTGATTTTATTCTTTTTTAAAGTTGTCTTACCTGCATGGTTCTTAATATTCATCAAGACAGCTGCAGGTTTGAGCCTGAAAGCCACATAGTGGACCCAACCTGATTAGCTCTGACCCACCAAATTTCCTAATGTAGCTCTCAGACGATTTGAACCTTCTGCTCTTTAGATTAGTTCCCAACATGTCCATAAGGCTTATGCTGCCTTTAGTTGTTCCCCTGGCACAGCCTCAATAAACACCATACTCATGAAGTCTGTTGGGCAATTAGAAGTCCCACACTCAATGTATTTGCTTGAAAGTTTTTTTAATAGCTTTAATCAAAACAGACTTACACTCTTAATTTGAGGTAAGAGCGGCCTAAACTCAGTGTATATTTGAACTGACGTCCAGTTTCTCCAAGAGATAAACAAAAATAATTTACACTTGCCATGTCAAACATATTGTGATAAAAGCTGAGACATTGTGGAGAATATGAATCGAAAGGTAATTAAATCATTTGTAATTGAGCTGAATGTGTTCCAAATTCCTTTTGGTAATATCCTGTATGACTCAACCCCGTCTTTTATTCTGACTTCATAAGACATTATGATTATAATATTTATTACCTAATTGACAGTTCACCATTATAGAATGTTTATGTCAAGTATTGCTTGGGGAGCATTAGTTTCCCCTGTGCAAGCATGTTCAAAGTATTTTATGAAATTAACAGAAATTGACATAAATTCACAAAGTTGACAATGTAAACACTAAAGCTTAAACATTTTAGTCAGTGTCTCAACTTCTTTTTTGGAATCAAGATTTTTCATTTCATCAGACTAGAAGGCTTTAATCCTGTTAAAATACAAGATTGGGAATCTCAAGCAAGCTCACTAGCTTTAAAGAAACCCATTCCTTTCTCTTCGTTATAGATTATATACTGAGGATCTCTAATCTGTGGACTGGTCTATTAGTATTGACCCTCAGAGTGGAAAACAAGACCCCTCATACAGAATATTGATACTACTGAGGCAAAGTACAGGATGATTTGTGCAGCACATGCTTTCTTATTGATTGTTTATTACAGTTGCAGGCTATTAAAGAAGACTTCATCCATTACCCACCAGTAATGATTTTTTACATGCAGACCCCATTCAGGGTCCAAGCATCTCATATGGGTTATGTCTAAAAAAGGAGAAGATTGGGCAGCAATCATAGTTTATTATGTGGGAACTCTACATGACTGGAGTGAAAACGGGGCTGGTTGGAGAATGAGGGAGGGGGGAGAGAGAGGTGACTATAGTGCTTGGTGCCGTTAGGGACTTTTGCTCTCGTCCACCATGTACTTTTCCTCAAACCGCAAGGCAAACACAAGATCAATGATAACAATTTCTCATTTGATGACACAGATTAATGTGCTTATGTTGAAATGCAGACAAAAATCCTGGTGTGAGCTATGCATGTACACTAATGAGCTGTGCTGCTGCATGTTGTCATGGTGATTACCATCTCTTCTGGGCATTGATCACAGCAGGGTAAAAACAAGAAGAATGCGGGAAAGGGACCGGCAACAACAACAGTGGAACAGCGTGACGCTCCTCCCTGGTATTTCCCCAGAAGTTCAAGGTCTTTTAGGAGGTACTTTCAGACTGTGAAGCCTCCTGGTCCTCCATTTGAATTACATCAATGTATATTTTTTTCCAATGGATGAATATAAATCCTAGCATGGAAATGAGAATTATTCACAGCTGTTTTTGTTCTTCATGTTTTGGCTCTTGTCCCTAAGTGGGAAACCAAAGATGAGTTAGCTAATGATAACAAAGCAGAGTTCCCCTAGCCTGCTCAGGAGCTGCTGCACAGCCCGATGTGTTTTGACTGAGTGACCGAAAATGCGTCAGGTAAAACTGATATGTTGATCCTGGCAGTCAAACCTATTGCAATTGAGGTCTGAATCCACTAAAGTACCATTAACATCATACACTGACCTTGCTGATCAATACATAGCACAAATGATAAAGTGCACTTTTTTTTATTGATGGGGAGCTACTTGGACTTTAAAGGAAAGCTCTCAATAGAATGTTAGGAAGAGACCATTATCACATTGTACGTATTTGATTTGAGTGTCACTGCTTAGGTATGCCAGCATGCAATGGAGAGTCTTTAAGGACAAAGTAGAAAAGATCAAGTTGGCCAGTGTTGTGATAGAGCAAAACATTAGTGGAGTATTATTTCTAAATGTTTAACAGAGTACAGTACTGTCAATGTAGGCCTGTATCACAGCAGCAACTATGACTATAAGAATTGAACAGTTTGGGCAAAATAGCCATTTCCACAAAAAAATTGCCTTGATTTATATTAGCATAACAAATTTGCATTCATGAATCTCCTGTTTGCATCATTCTCTTTATGCATTGGAATGTAAAACCAAGATGCTAATACAATTGGATATTTTCAAAAATGTGTATTGTCTATGTTTGACAGTAGCCTTGATAGTAGGAAAGCAGAACTGCTAAATCAAATGAGCTTTGCATGTTTTGCTGCGAAGACACAACAGACCTGTTGTACAAAGTCTGTCATTCGCAATCTGGTCGATCTGCGATGAATAGCCTGTTCCGCGGGGCTGCCTCCAGAGAATGAAAGCCCATACAGCCTCTGCAGCCTAAAACAACGGAAAGGAATCTCTTATATTCTATCTCCGGGTATAAATTTACATTTCTAATTTCTCTAGTGCCCCTCTGTCCAATGCAGATGTCTCTGGCAATGACCTAACTCTTCATTAATATGCATGCTGACAAACCAAACAAAAAAGAAGAATAAAACGAGTCTTCTTCACTTACAGTTTCTCCAGGCTCCCAGACTGCCAAGGAGTGAGAAAAGCTGTCCAAGTGCGCATCGTGAATCCCCCTCTCCTCTCATCTCTTGCTACTTCTACCCCCATCCATCTGGACCAAGTGGGGTGGCCGGCTCTTATTATTAAGATTCATTTAAAGACGATCCTTCACTTTTTCTTTAATGTGATTGTTTAAGGATCAGAGCTCGCATCATACCATATCGAAATGGAAACCTCTTTTGTTGGAAAGAGGAAACAGTGATGTGATAGTTCTGTTGTTTCTTTTTCTTCTGTCGCATTGTAGACAAGTTAACCTCTTTAATTAAGAGTACTTAGCTGTGCAGGTCCGGATGGGGCAGGAAGCGATTGTTGAGACCCTGCCAAGCTGGATCGGGTTTCTCGGTGGCCCATGCCTCTAGCCAAGGCTGAATGGGAGGCTGGCTTGTCAGCAGATGCTGTGCTCTGGGATCAGTGTCTTTCTGTTAAGTTACAAGGGCCCTTTTCCTCAAGACAAAAGAAGGAAAAAAACGGACGAGTAAAGGTTGTAGTGGCGAATCAAGGATGAGGGGAAACTTGTATTGTGAGATATGTGCTCTGATGTTAGAAACTGAATACTTGGCAGGGACTGTCAGTTTGTTTCTGGCCCACTGAGCATGTCAGGACAGCATTGTCCTCTGTAGGGATATCATCAGTAGCAGTGCAGAGTATCAAAAACTTCTTAAGAACATGACATAAGCCAGTCACCAATACATGAGGGAACGAATTTTCCCTAAATTTTGAAGTGTTGTAGAGCAGAGGGGAGACACGGTTTTAATACTTTTTACATGTTCTCTATGATAAAATCAAATAAGACAAGCTGTTAAAGAAATTAAATCTTTCGGGTTAACGCTTCGCTGTGATTAATATCTGTTGTCCTCATAAAATATGTTTTGAGCTGTCTTGAGTTTTTCATTTCAGATGAGTCTCACATAATGAATCACAGTTTTTCAGTCTTTGATTCTGGCAATAATAAGATCCAGTCTGTTGTGTGTGCACGATAATTTCATCCAGCGTCTAACCATAAATGAATATGTACGTCATGTGGTTTAGATAGCGTATCTGTATTAGTGTCACTAGCGCTGCAAAAAGATACCTCTAATTTCAGTTTTTGATATCCCCAGTATGCTTTATGCATGCGGTGACACGGAATGTAGTACAGGGACAACCCCATAATCACTTGGTTAATGGTCTTTTGGCAGACACAAGGGTGAGAAGCGCTCATAATCTTTCCATTTTATGATGTGATGTTGCGCAACACAGCTACAGCTACAGACATGTTTCTCACGTAACAGTTCAGATCTCTGTGACTGTAAGAATTATGGGAAAGTATCTGCTGGTGATTTTATTTTGCTTCTGCACATTTGTCTACTATTTTAATCAGAATATGTAGAAAATAACTTAATTAATTAACATGTTTTACTTTCACCCTTCATCATTTAATTACGTAGTAATTTTTTTTCACCATCCTTCTAAACATTCGCAAATTACTGATTTATGGAAAAACTACAAATTACTAATAATCATATTTTAGAGGGCTATGATTGTTCCAGTTCTCGCGCTCTCTAAACAGGCCAATTAGTTAAGTTTTCAGCTGAAAATGTAATCAGGTGTATTAGGAATGATGATTATTTTGTTTTTTTTATTTTGGCAAGGTGCTCAAAATTTAAGAATTATTCTGTTTTTTAAGTTGAAAATAGTCCATCTGTCTGAAATTGTGTTTTGGAGGTGGCAACACTGGAATGAGAACAAAAAAATTGGAATATGTGATCACTGGATTGAGGATTGTATGGAAGCAATTACATCAAACTTAAAATTTGATACATAAACTTGTATTTTTCTAGCAGTGAGAAAAGTATTATTAACACAGCTGTATGGTCAGAGTTATACCAAAACCTTCTATCAAAAAATGAAAAATGAAAAATTATGTAAGTTCTGCTGCAACCTATAGTATTTTCCCCATAAAGAACATACAAAACAATATTAATCATTGTTTTGTCTGTTCTTTGTGTGTGTGTGTGTGTGTGTGTGTGTGTGTGTGTGTGTGTGTGTGTGTGTGTGTGTGTGTGTGTGTGTGTGTGTGTGTGTGTGTGTGTGTGTGTGTGTGTGTGTGTGGTGCTCGTAACTCTCAGGTGCCCTGAAAGGACAATACACCTTGTCCATTATCTCCTTAATGCAGAATTCTTCTTTACCTTAGCATGTGAACTGAACCTGGCTACCCTGTCAGCGTATCGGTGTTCTGAAACACATCCATATAGAGTTTCCCTGTCATGAACTAACACACACACACATCAGGGTCTACAAGAGTTCAAAGCTCTTGGGTGTCCTAGGGGACAAGCTAGAGTGAACAGATAGTTATTTTGGGCTAAATTACTTCAAATGACTTTAAAATTACCCCTCTCCCACGGCTAAACTCTATAATGCCTATATGGTAATAGCATCTATTATAATGAGGCATTTGTCTCCAATGAAATCTCAGCTAAGGCTGTATCTTTCTATTTTAAAGACGGAACATAAGCTGAGGGTAGCATTTAAAGTTTGCACCTGCAGATGTCACCTAAATGTTTCCTGTACAACATTTTCCCACTAATCTGAGAGAGATTACAAATGAAAAGGATGACTGTGTCTAATTTGCTTCTCTCTTTGATCTGGGATCAATCTCTACCATATGAGCTGTGGTTGTGGTTAACGGGAAAATTGAGAGGGATGGCAACCTCATTTCCCAATTTTACCACAAGGTTCAAGCGTCTCTAACCTGTGGTCAGCTGCTTCTTGTATACTCTCATTATATCTGTCTGCTGCCCTCTTCTTGCTTTCCTCTATTCATTCCTCGTGTTTCTCACTACTCTCTCAGGAATATACTGACCCCCTTGGATCATTGATGTCTTCACCTTTGAGACCTTTTGAAGCTAAAGGCCATGTCCAACTCGTATCTCACAGATCAACAGCTGACCACATCCAACGTGACACACATGCCTGCCTGCACTCTTCAATGAGACCAATGGATCATTCCAATCCTCTGCTTAATTTGCATTCACTCACAACACCTATGTGTGATTTGAAAATGTACAAAACAAGCATATGCTTTTTAAGTCATCTACACCCACAACGGAGGATAGAGTCAAGACCCACTATTAAACATGCACAAAGCTTTTTTTTTTTTTTTTTGCATCTTGAGATGTTTAATGGCAGTGTCAACAGCAGCAGCAACTCAACTGAAATGGAAAAGTACTCTAAAATCAGAAAGGAGTTCCAGCTAGCTGCCTGTGAAAGCACTCAGGCTCATCTGGAGCTGTGGGCCACAGTGCAGTGGAATTCAAACCACACCTGTAAATCATTATACCGGGCGCAGCACTACTCACCATCCACCACCATTTTGATCTTTCCCCATTTCATCTGAAATAACTTCCATTAGAAAGACCTGTGGATTCGGAGCGTTAGTGCGTTAGCCTCAGTGGCTGCAGCTGCCTGTACACCGACTTCCTCTCCCCCTCACTGGCCCCCGACTGTGGAAGATTAGAGACACATTGGGACTCTGGCCTCATTGTGTGGAGAAAATGACAAGGTACATCCACCCTCACTGGTCTGTTGAAATTTTACTGATTTAGTGTTTATTTTACAGTTGAATCAAAAGAATGAAACCATGAAACAGCCGCAGGTTGACTTTTTCCCATCTATTTTGCACTGCTCTAAGGACAGGATGATGACGTTTTGTTATGACAACAAACAGAGATTTTTATTTTACATAATGGATGCTAAACAAAGAATATATTATGCATTATGTTACATTGCAGTTCAGTTTAATATTTTAAACAGACATTAATGAAAGCTTCTATTAAAGTACTTGTCTTGTAAACAATGCAATTTCATCATTTAACATTTAAGTCAATCAATTATCATGCAAAATCAGACATTAAGTATGTTTCCTGATTATCCTTCTGTACTTTTTCCAACATACTTAATGTCTTGGGAATGGCTGCGCTTACGATGAATGTAAAGAGCCTTTCTCGGCTGGGGTTTCAGGTTTGACTGTCTGTCTGACAGTTATAATGCTCCAAACTTGGCATTGCTGCCGTCTGGGCTGCATTCCAGAAACCCCAGAAATGCTCAAAATTTTCAATCTCGATCCTTCATTCTCTTGTTTAGACACAGTATTAACAAGAGAGGAACTTGCCATGGAGTCAGATGGATTCAGTTAAATAAAATGATCCCTACTAATATTATTGGAATATAAAGCATTTAATGGATGTTGCTGATTGTGTTCTGCTGAATAAACTAGAGGATTCAGCTTGTATCAGGTACATTTACGATTCAGCATATTCCTTACTGGAAGGCAAAATGCCTTTTGTGATTTTATTATTGTGGAAAATTTGTTCTCCACGACAACTGGCTGATAAAGTAGGAAATGGCGTTAGAATTGTGCTTATTTGGGGTGTTTGCTTTGCTCGTCAGCACAGCCCATTTATTTCCACCATTTTCTGCTAAGCACCATTCTTTTCTTTGCAGAGACAATTTCATCTCAGTGCAAATATTTTATTCAAGCAGGTTTAATAAACAGGAAATTTAATAATAAATTCCTCCTGACAAGAAATGTACTAAACAGCAAAGAAAACAATTTCTATACATATTTATATATGCTGTACATGCACACAGATATGTGCATTAATTAAGAGTTGATGTGTCCTTGAGCTAGCAATCGCACAGCCCAGCAGCAAACAGAACTTGTCCCTGAAATGGCCTGTACCTCACCCAAGAACAGTCCATGCAATGGGAGTTATGAATGACTTTTTTCCTTTTTCTTTTGATAGTTGTTGAAATTTTGTTGAGCAACTTCAATACAACGGAGAGCAAAGTAGGAAAGGTTTTAGAAGAATAATCATGTTTTGGTATTGAATTACTACAAAAATTGTGTGGATTTTAAAGCTAAGCAATACGTTTTTTTTTAGAAATGCATTACCTTTGTGTCCAAGAGAATGCTGCTGGTGTAAAAACGTGGATTAAAGTGAACATCGGCCAGGTATTCAAGTATCCATTTCCATTTCTCCTTATTTGTATTAAGCACCTGGCCAGTAGTTGTCCAGTACTCAGTGTGGTGACGCTATCGTTACTTGAAATCAAAATGAAACAGACATGCCAGTGTTCAGTCAAGACACCTTGTGTGAGTGTCTCTCCGAGCATCTGAATGAAGTCCCTGTGGAGCTGCCAGAAGGAGAGTTGAGCTCAGCGAGGCCAGGGGATCTTACCTGCCGACAGATGATAGCTGCATTGTTCTCTTGGACTCCTCCGTTTGAAAAGTCCTCTGGATTCAATCACAAATGCCCCCGCTGCTTTGATACAGTTGCCTGGATACCGAGTCCACCTGGACTAGCATATGGTCACAGCATGGCGCTCCTCATGTGAGACAAGCGCTTAGCCAAAACAACCTTTTCTTTTCCGCCCTGTCTCTCGCTCCCTTTGTCCTTTTCACTGCAACACTTAACTTTTCTATTGATGTCCGCATACAATAATAATGAGATCACATACTTATAAAAGCAGAAGAAAAAAAGGGATAAAAGATCTTGACCTGACCTGAAGCCGATGCACCTCGAGCTGTTCGAGAGGTCTTAATGTTGTCACTGATGAGATTGGCATGCATGTCTCCAAATGTAATTACTTCTGCAGATAGTCTGAGAGCAGGCATGTGCAAAGACACCCCCCTTCTACTGAATGCAGCCTGTGAAAGTTACAGTGACAGGTAGAGAGGTCGCTGTACAAGGTAATTATACACAGAATGATGGATGGGTCGTAGCCTGAGACTGACAGAAGAAATATGGGCTAAGGTTACATTGCATGGCCCCTAGGGGAGTGACATAAAGACGTGCAGAACCAGGAAACTAAAATGAAAATCATTAGATGCTCTATAGGCTGTCGGAGGATGACATGAAACAGACAGAGACATTGTGGGTGCCAGAGAGAGTTTGATCATCGTTTAATAAGCAGCTATAGTCCCAAAAAAAGGCCTATTACTTTTTTAACTCACACAGCAGTGATGGACACAACACTTCTATGAAAAATGCATTTTACATACTCTGGATAAGTGTTGTTGTTGCTGTTGTTGCTTTAAAATAGATGGCTGAAACATCCAGTTGCTCTAATGTGCCATCATCAACCTGAACTCTACATGAAACTGTTAAGTTATCCGTGCGTAATTAACTATATGAAAGCAGACAAGATTTCCATTCAGACACAGATGTTTGATCAAAGCTTCAGACACGTCAACTTTTAATGAAGCATAAATGAATGAGCAACTATCACAAGTGATTGTCACACAACATGTACAATTATATCTCCTCCCTTTGAACTGCCTCATTATTCAAATTAATTATTAATATAAAGAACACTCCAGATACTTTCTTGTTACTGTCTTTCAACTCTCAGTAGTTCAGCACATTGACAGTGACTATGAAAAAGACCTGGTCTGTGAACAATAGAACTGGTTATTATGTTGTTTTTCTCAGCTTATAAACTTACTTTGAACTTCTTTGGGTCAAAAATATTCCTACAAATGTGAAGGTTTTACAATGAAGACATTTCATTGTTCTGACAGAACTTGTCATTTATGAGATGTCTGTGTAGGTTCTCAGTCATCCAGGTCATGGTTATCCAAAAGCTGTTTAAGTCAATCCACTAGACGTTAACGTCTTTTATGAGATTTCTCTACATGAACTCATATGGACATGAACTCAACACTTGGTTTAGTGAGTGTCTCTGCAGGGAGTGATGAATGATGAGGTCAGAGGTCATCAGTGCATATGGTGAAATCTGTGCACGGAGCAGGTTAAACAACAGATGCATACACCTGCAGCTCCAAGCTCCTCACCTCTGTCAGGCTGGCGTAGACGCAACCACACACTGATCAGATTTCCATCTGCGGTGTTGTACCCCAGTTCATGAAATAATGACATCAGTCAAGACTGTAAAATTAAAGTTTATGTTTCACCAGCCGACTTTGGAATCACATTCATTTTTGTGCTTGTGTGATTTTACACTCCATGGACACTATTTACATATTTTTCTTAGCTCTCTACATTATAAAATGAAAGACCTTCTGCAGACCTTATGTCAGCTGACCAGCGGTGTGACTCAGGTGTAGTGCTGTATTCTCACAGGATTGCATTGGGGCTCAGCATACTCTTCTGCTATTTCCTTTTGAAGTCTGATTTCAAAGCATTCATACTGTGAGTAGATTTGACTGTATGGTAAATTAATTTCCATTAGTGAAATCACCTCATTGTTGAATCAGTTGATAAATAAAAGATTATTCTTCATCATGTACTTGTAATAAAGTACATTCAAAAAGTACAGTAAAGTCCCCAAGACTCTAATAATGACCAAGAAAAGGCCACATAACCTCTACTAGGACATTTTCTGAAAGTATATATTTTCTTGTTGCTGAACACTCTTAATGCTTAGGTAAGTTTTCTCTACACCTCAAAGCAGAATACAGTAGGGAGAAGTCTCCTAATACTGTTAAATAATTCAGTGCAGAAAATGACAATTTATTTATGATTATTACCTTTCTTCAAACCGTAGATTTAACTCTGTGTTTCTA
The DNA here is from genome assembly GCA_013358685.1 of Antennarius maculatus. NCBI lineage: Eukaryota > Metazoa > Chordata > Actinopteri > Lophiiformes > Antennariidae > Antennarius > Antennarius maculatus. The sequence continues at coordinate 19,702,838 of CM023608.1, forward strand.
TGAAAACTTTCCAACATTTGTCTTTGGGTGGTCGTAGCTCAGGAGGCAGCTGGATGAATAAAACATGACTCGGGTGTATTGTTTAGCTGATTCCGCATCAAATCTGGTCTGCGCTCAGCTTGAATAATGTAGATAGGTCCCATTGAAAAGGTCATTGGATATTACCTTTCATTTTGAGCTTTAATGTGTTTTCTCCAAACAGGTGGTATCTTCTGCAAACAATGTAAAGTCAGCGGGCTTCATCAGAGCCAACCGAGCAAAACTGAAGAAAAATTTGTGTCAGGATCTCAGTGCAGAGATGAGTTGCCTTCACTTATGTCATATAAAAAAACGAAAGTGAGAGCTAGATTTACATATAAAAGTTAAAAAAAAAATAACCTCAATGTTCCTGTAATTACAAATAACAAACAATGATAAAAAGTTGTGCCATGCTGTAGAGCCTTCTTTGTATTGAATAAAGTTTTCTCCTAAACTGCTCCAAGCAGTCCCCTTTATTAATGATGATGGCTGCTGAAGTTGAAATAATTTTGTCACTCTTACTTTCTTCTGATAATGAATCACAGTGTGCAGTGTTCTCTCCATAAATTTCTGCCACAGGTGCTAACAGCGCCACTGTCATTTTACTATATTAAACTGTAATTACTTAATTATGCAAGCAAGAGCAATTAAGAGATGAGGCAAACAATGTGTCGTGACTGCAAACAACAAAGTGAGTTCTTCTCCTGTCATCATCAATTAATTTAGCTGAACACTAAACTTATTTGTCCTACAGAGTACGGCATCCATGTCATTCAAATACAGATGACACATCATGATGTTGACAACTTATCTGGGTGGTGATAAGAACCTGGGGGTCGTTAAGTGTTGATTTCTGGTCAAATGTTTTCTCCAGTCCTTTACCAGCTGCTCTTTGGTAAGGGGAGACCTTTAATGTCTTTACCAGCAGGTATTTGGCAGGTAATTTGCAGCTAATTTATTTGCCACTTTAACTCATGTGACAGATTTGGGCAAGCTTGGCTTCTGGGTCATAGTTCAACCTGGACATCCTGTACAATTGTCGTGGAAGCAAAATTGCTTCACGGTCTCACCTGAGAGGGCTAGAATAGCTGGAGAAGAATGAGAGGAAAGGGATGAGAGGGTGAGAGGGGGGGATGTGGCCAGAGAGATAGAAACAGAGAGAGATGAAAGTGTTAGAGCAAAGAGAGAGGAGATTGCCCATGGGCATATTCATCCCCAGCCTGAGGCTTCCAGTGTTAAAGCTTGGTGGAAATGTGTCAAAAATGCATTTGTATCCACAGCTGTAGTGGAAGTGGACTACGTTTTTGACAGCAGCAGCAGTTTCTCACAGGTTAAGGAAATAACAACACCTCTACACCACAACACAGCTGCCACTTAAATCCTGGAAATGAAACATTTTTTGAAAGGAGCAGCTCATATATGGAAGCAATTTCAATACTTTTTAGCTAACACATGTCTAATTATAAGCATCACTTCTGTATACCTACTTGTTCCCTCATTCATTCATATCTGATGCACATACACACAAAATGTTGACATTAATTACTCTTTTTCCCCACATATCAATACAAATCCAGAGTCTTCATTTCTTTCAGGTAATTGAAAAAGATATGATTAAACCAGCCAAACAACAGGCGCTGGGCATCGAAAGGAAATGTGCTTCTTCAGCTACTTAACAGTCTTTCTATTGATCTTTTTTTTTCTTTTGACTAATGGTGATCGATCTTACCTCTGGGTCTATAACCCTCTTTCTCTGCTCAAATGGCTGGTGTCTTGTCAGTTGTCTGTTTCCCCTCCATTGGGCTGTCCTGTCAGCTTTCAGCCAACCTCTGTCACCACCATTATCTTTGCCTCTCCCTTTCAATATTCATCACCTCCTTTCACACCCCATAATACCGGACAGTACAGTTCCTCTGCTGAACCGCCAATGCAGTGGCTGCCTCAACCAATTAAAGTTCAGGGAAAGTCCTGTTAGAACAGAGAGAGGTGTGCATTTGTCAAATCAGACATCGTTTGGAGAAATATCTTGTTTGTAATCACCTACTATCACTGTAGTCATATGTTGGTTGAATGCTTTCATCTGTCTGACCTTCTGTTCTTGAAATTAAAACCGAATCTAAATAAGTCACAACAGAATCTTTGGTCTGAGATTTGAACACATATTAAATATCACATGCTGTGATATATTTATTATTCAACTAAAGTGGTGTCTAGGTGCTGCACTGCCCTCACAATTGGTTTAAACCTTTTTCGTTCAATTAACTTAACCAGTAAGTAGCATTCAAAAAAATGAATTTTCCCCAAATTCCCAAAGCATAGGAGATCATCTTTTGCCCCCTGGGGGTGCAAAGTTTTCAGATGGAAATCTTATCTCATCATAACCAGGTCACATGTGTGCCTTAACCAAGGTAAACTTTAAGTAGAGCCATGTCACATCATTAAATACAGTAGATTTATTTTTTCTACAGTGATGACATTTTTGGAAGGCACAGACAAATGATCTCGACCTTCTGACAAGGCAGTAGTTCTGAAGGGCAGTTTCAAAGGACTTTCTTTGTCATTTAATTTCCTGGAATTACGAGTTTCACCCATCGAGAGGAAGGAGGAAATAATGTCACACTGTTACAGAGCCATAAAATCCACAGATGGACGAGGTCAGACTAGACTCCCGCAAAACTATCTTAACCTTAAAACATGTTTGTGTCAAACTTTAACAGATCCACAAAAAGGTGTATTTTTGTAATGGTACTTAGTAACTTTAATTACACAAATAAATACAGAAATGTTGTCCTCTTAATAAAGGTTTAATCTGAAGGACTTGTACAAAAGCTCAAACGTGCTTGTTTGGCATGGACAAAACTAAACATTAAATACGCACAAACTTACGTCTCATCTCAAATTAGTTGATTTTAAACAACATATCTAAAATATTGCCTGGATTAGAGTCTTTAAAAGTTTTTGTGGACTGACAACTTCTGCTGTTCTGTAATGTCAACTATGTGTGTCCCGGTCATTTAGAGTTCTTAACATGTTGAGGTTCTATTACATTTACGTACAAATATTGTGTAAATGTAGAAAAACCTACATAAACAGACACACAAAGTTTACATACAGCAGAATTTCTGTTATGCCCACAATCCAAATGTGAGCAAATCAATATAAACCTTCAAGCTCTCATATGCGCATGTTTGCACAAACCTGGGAGGTGAATAACCATCTGGCTTCTGTTTCCCTGTGCGCCACAATTTACACTGTGGCAGAAGCCTGAAATTCAGCTTGACATTACACAGTGTGCTGCTCCAATCAGGGCCTCCATCTCCTGTTTATGGATCACAGCTACCAGCTGTTAAGCACTTCCACTTGAAGTGTAGTCATTTCCTGGCAAAGACGAAGGCCAGTTTGTCATAGGTTTTCTCTGACCTTAGAGAAACAAGGAACGAATTCCATTCAAAGTTCAGTGGTGAAAGACATTCCTCCCAGGTACTCAAAACTGTAATGTTATGATGTGAGGAAATATGAATTGCCATGCATAAAAGAATAAACTTACTGATTATGTTTTTTTTTCTCTTCCAATGAATACTTCATTTGTGGAGATCTTGGCTGAGATGAGCATAGATTATTTCCATGCAGAAATCGTTGAATTTGTGGTGATGGTATATTTCAAAGCATCATTTTCAGAAGTTTAAAAAAAAAAAAGTAAAAGTGAACGAATCTTATACTTTGTCCATAGACATTCTGTTTTAGGGTTTGGGTCCATTCATCACTTTCTTTTCAGCATGAGGGGCTTAACTTGTGTAGGGTGGACTCATGTGGCGGTGCAAGTGTTAATTCTAATTCCCCGACAATATTATTCTCATAGGGGCAACATTGCCTTAGTAGTGCATCAGTCCATCTGTGCAGCACTGGGACTGTTAGTTTTGCTAACAGTCCCAGTGAAGTTACGATGCTGTCCCTTGCGTTTATATGTCACAGACAGAACGCACTTTTATCTCCTGTTTCTGAGCACTGTAGTTAATATAGATAATATATTAATCATCATAGATATGCCATTTTCCCCACTTACATCCCATGAACAATTAATCAGGATTAATCCTTTTAATGACCTACTCCATCTCCAAGAGATTGGTTTATATATAGCTATTTGTAAATGGCAAATTTGTTTCAGAGGGCAATAACAGTAACCACAGCTATTATGAAATGATTAACTATTGACACTTCACGAATAAGGATTTCTATGAAACACTTTGTTCCTTTAGCAAAGTAAAATAAAACAAACCAAAGTTCTTTGTAAAATTTTCCAAATTTATACACCAAACTTTACAGAAAATTGTTTTTCTATTTAAATCAAAGAATTTGTTGACTCAAAGAAGCAAAATATAATTATTATGATGCTGATTATGAATCTACTTTTGGCTTTCATACTTTGAATGATGCTACAAACACATTGCAGTTTGAACAAAAAAAATACACTGACAGTCTTTGCTGTCATATGTGCAAAGTGAAAACACGTTTAAAACATTTTTTATTCAATATATAGAGTATTCTTGAAACAAATCTACAAATATATTGTTTTTCCTTCTTCACAGTCAAAGGGGGAAGAGAGGGAGGGAGGAAGATCAGATTCAGACATCCTATGTCTTACATTTGCAGCACTCAGCAAGACATTCAGGATTAGATTTTGTTTATTCCATAGCAATGCCAAAATTCACCTTTTTTTTTACATTCTTTGAGCAACCTGAAGCCACAGAATTATTCATGAAATTAGAAATCTTGCCTGTGGGTTTCTGGATAACCACTGAATGTTTTGATTTACTGCTTAAGAAACAATTCCACTCAAATCATGAAAAAAAGTATGATATTTCTCCTAGAATAACAGTGAATGAAAATACGCTTTTAGCGTGAGAAAAGTGATTGCCAAATGTGATTCAGAGGTAAAAGAGGAAAAAAGGTGGGGGTGGGAGGGGATGTTACAAAAATCATTCAAATACAGAATGATGCAACACACCGTAATAAATATTTTGTTTAAAATTCTTCAATGTGCAGCTCCCCTAAAGGATCCTGATTAGTCAGATATGAGAGTACTAAAATAAAATATGAAAGGGAGCTGGTTATGCTTGTGTAGTGTTTGGCTCCCCATCAGGCAATCATTTGGAGAAGAACTACTGACGGTTCGACCTTTAACTTATTTTTCTCCACATCCTGTCACATCAGAGGCAAATCCTACGTTAACACGTGATAAAGCTCATGCATGGCAGGTTGTGATGTCAGGACTGTTCGAAAAGGTTTATGAGGGGATACTGGACGTGAAAAGCAGGGTAAGACATTTTTCTTAAGCCATTACAACAGTGCTTTAACTGGGGATGTGTAGAAACAAATCAGTTGCAGAACGATCGTGTCTTTGATGTTGATTAGCATGTTAATGCCCTCAAGTTGTGCCACAGACGTTAAGCACTCTGAAATGAAAACCTTGTGTTACGCTACGAGGATTAAGTTTCAAACAGCAGTGCCTTAATTGCTAGACTTTAGTATAACTGCAGTTGAGCACTATGATGCGCAAATTGTAAGCACACATAGTCATCAGACATTAATTCAATTCATGATGTCTGTGCTTCAGGGTTTAAAAAAATAAGGATCCTGAGATGGATTTATAAACTAATCAGAATGAAGCATCAGCAAAACTCAAGAGGGCTCATCAGGGTGTGTCATATGCAAGTCTGTCCATGACGCGTACATGGCAGGACTTTCGTTGGCTTTCATCAGAATGACTGATATACAAAAGCATGGAGAATATAAATGAGTTGAACACAGAAAAATAAAAGGAAACAGGAAGACACAGCACAGAGGGAGGATGCGCGAGAAAGGAAGAGGCAGAGAAAAAGAAAGCAACGGTGGTGTAAATCTCTGCGTGAGCATGTAGTCTCCTCCATAATGGAAACGGGAAAATGCATTTTCATGATTCATGGTGGGCATTTCCACTTATGGTCTGCAAATCATTAGAGCAGCAGACGTCATATTTCTGTGTCCTAAATGGCAGCTGAGAGAGCGAGAGAGAGAAATAGGAAGAGAGAGAGAGAACATTGGATAAAGGATGTAAGAGGAAATGGGTGGGTTGGATGCGTGATGCAGAAGTGAATGCGAGCTCTGGGTTTTGCCCACTGGCTCCTGTCTGTTAACAAGTAAATACAGCATTTTACCACAGAACCACTGGCGACCACAAACTTTAATGGCCTCAAAAGTCAGACATAGGTGTATTTAATGCTGAGGACATGTTTTGCTTTAGTTTTCTACATCAGAAAAAAGCTTCATAACAAGAACCCTGGTGAGAGCGTAGATTTACTGGACTTGGAATGTTTGACACCAAATTCCTTGAGTCTTTTTTTATGTCCTACACTAAAATTAAACTGTGGTTACTCTCAATGAGCCTGTCTGAGCCACCATATCAGCACAGTATTGCACAGCGCTGCTATTATGCATTTTATATTGTGGAGTTCCTTCATGAACTAGGCCATTTGTTTTGATCCAGAGGTCCCATGGCTCAAATTCAGGCCTGAGCAACTGTGAAATTGTGGTGTTCAAAAACATGTCATTATAATGAACCATGAAAATTAAATGTTTCCACTTGATTCACATGTATGGCTGGACTCTGGGTGTATTTTTTGGTACTTTTTCTTTTACATATGTATTTGCAAACACACACAATACATTCATTAATTAATGGAACATGCCTGACAGCCGTGTGAGAATACTTCAAAAAGTAGTCAGCAATCACACACAGACACGCACTCCAACACACACAAAGAGAAAGGGCAAGGCTCCAACTGTGTTTTATTAGCCTCTAAACATTTTGAAATATTAAGGTTAATTATTGTGCAGCATCATCTGGTTTCCAATAAAAATTTGCATTTTTCATTAAAGCCATTTTGCTGTACACCTTCAAAAAGCTGCCTATTAAACTGACAGCCTCCACTGGTCAATGTCTATTCAGGACAATTTGTATCTGCATCACTGGGGTTTAATTGAGCTATGATAGCTCCCTCATAGTACAGAGGGAGGCAAGGTCAGAATGCTAATATGCACACTAATTGTAGCGTATAGAGGCGAACATAAATTATATTTCATTAAGAAAAAACAATCACACTACTTGCAGAAAACTTGCAATTTAGATTGGGGATGTAGTGATGACTGCAAATTAACATATCCAGTCCTTATTATCCTCACCATGAAGAAGTGAGGAGGGGGGTTTGCCCATCTGTCTGTCTATCCATTAGGTTGCACATTAAGATCATAATTAAAAATCTGTTTTTTCACAGTATGTTCTAGACAAATTAATCACAAAATAAAGAGGAGACGTTTGCTTTGAAGGTACTTTATCCTTCAAAATATATTTTTTTTATTTTCATGGTTGGAAAGTCAGTTCCTAGATAACTTAAAGACTGTTTAAAAATTTAAAAATTATATATATATATATATATATATATATATATATATATATATATATATATATATATATATATATATATATATATATATATATATATATATATATATATATATATATATATATGTATCAGCAATACTGTGCTGATATGGTGGCTCAGACAGGCTCATAGAGAGTAACCACAGTTTAATTTTTGTGTACGACATAAAAAAAGACTCAAGGAATTTGGTGTCAAACATTCCAAGTCCAGTAAATCTATGCTCTCACCAGGGTTCTTGTTATATATATATATATATATATATATATATATATATATATATATATATATATATATATATATTTCACATTACCCAAATCTTGGATTTACTGCTTTTGGGAATATTTGGCATTCTTGATTTTTTGAAAGACATCTTGACTGTTGACTGTCAAGTGATGTTTTGAATCTCTCACCCTCATTTTTGCTGTGCAGTCTCATCCCATCATCTCTCTGTCTAAACTGCTGTGTCAGAGAATCTCAACTGTGACTAGCCTCTCAAACTGTTGAGGTCTGATTCACAGTTTGCCTGCCACCATGCTTAGATATTAAACCACCTCTTGTCTCAAGAGGCCCTTCTTCTCTTCATGCGTTGGCTGCTTGTTCTCTGTGATTGCAATCTCCGCACCTTTGCTGGTGCCCTCCTCACCTTGTGTTTCCCGTTTTCAGAGGAGTTTTATCACCCTCGGCACACACTGTGTCCCTCGACGAATATTCAGACGATTTGCAACTGTATTCCTCTTGGTGATATATATCAGATCAAGATAGACAACACGCATAAAGCAGGAAACACTCACACATGTGCAGTTGGTAACTCAAAATAAAGACATTGTTTGTTGTTATCAGTCTGTCTTTGTCACATTGAAGCAGTTTGAGTGCAAACAGCCAAAGCTAAACAAGTCATTCATGGAGGTGTAACCGCAGACATGAGCTTATTTAATTCCCTTTTTAATATCCGTCTTAGCTTTCATGAGCACATATCAAAAACATCCACTAAGACGCTGCTCTGCTCATAGCTTCACAAGAAGGCAGAGGATCGGAGCTCCAACATCCCAGAGCGGCATTATAACTGCTCCTGCTGAAGATCTGCTCAGCATGAAGTCTAAATATGACCACAGTGGAAAAACCATGGCGCTTGCAAAAGGAATCTATTTAAAATTATGATGTTAATTGTGCATAGAGACAGGGAAATGCTCGCCAAAATTACAGATGCTCCGTTCACAGGAGAGTTCACAAATTGAACAAACAAGTTATGTTCAGCTCTGGATTTGAGGTTGCCTTGTTGTGGTGCTTTATTGATAGGCACTGGGGTATTTTTTGATTGTGTAGTGAACAAAAAATGTGGTGGGATTGACTCACATGTTGGCTGTGTTGGTCAGCATCCTGCTAGGACAACAGACCAATATCCAATAGCACACACAGAGATATGAACGAAAAACAGAAGCAGGAAGCCGTTGACAATTCGAGCTCCATGCCAGCTAATCCTCCAGAGCCCAACTAGCTGTAACACAGCTTAGTCTGCCTTTGAATAATTGCTTTATTCAGTGTGTACCATCAGATTCATTGCCTTTAATGTCTTTTGGAGCAAAATGTTGCAAATAAGTGGACAGTGTAGCCCAGCAAGAGAATCAAGATGACCCATGGTCAGTGACTGACATCATCCAACCAAACAGTTGTCATCTGTTCCATTTGTTTTACTGCAGTAGCTATAGTTAAACTCAAATATGCCAGCTAATTCAGCCCAATGGACCATTTCATTCATCCTGACTGCAGCACGAGGGAGTAGGGTCAACAGTAACTCCCTTCAATGTCGACTGATTGCACACAGTTATTACCTCCTCCGATAAGGACATGATATTTTTACTGCAGCTGGTTTGTCTGTGAGCAGCACAGTGGCACAATGGGCAGCGCTGTTGCCCGGGTTCATTTCCACCCGGGGTATTTCTCTGCAGATTTTGGATGTTCTCCCCATGTCTGCATGGATTCTTTCCGGATTCTACCGCTTCCTCCCACCACTGATAGCATGTAATTTATTACAACTTGTGTGGCCTATGTGTGGTCCTGTGATTACCTGGTGACTCATGCAAGGGTTTCAAAGAGTCATTCAAACCATCAAGGGGCTAATGCTTTTAGGTGCTATGACATAAAACGGAAACTGAACTGCATTTGTAAGGTTTCACTCTCTGAGCGATGTCTAATTGATTTTATTACAGTGGGTCCACTGTGAGACGAAGTTGAGATTTTCCCACAAATTGGAAGCCCTAAGGTGTTGCAGTATTTAACAAAAAGATCATTTTGGGAATTTAGCAATGGTGCAAGAGAGAGATGCGAGAAGCTGTTTTCTAACAATAGCTATAAGTCAGTATTAACCCAGGAGTTCACTGCATTAATGTGAAAGCAAAGTGTCTAAGCAGCCTGCAGTTATCATGATGTATCAACTGCTTATTTCACAATCAGCATTCCAAGCTGGTGTGGCAAATCACTTACTTAGGCTCATCACAAAATGGTATCATCTCATTTGTTGTGGTTCTTAGCCCAAATTAGTTAGGGGATTCTGGGATTAGATGAGAATGGGGATTAAACCAACTACTACAAGAGATGAATGAGTGTGTGTGTGTGTGTGTGTGTATGTGTGTGTGTGTGTGTATGTGTGTGTGTGTGTGTGTGTGTGTGTGTGTGTGTATGACTGTGTGTGCATATGAGTGTGCTGTGACTTACTGAAAGTGATTCTGTTTGTAAGAATACATATGAATATATGTATCTATGTGTGCATGTGTGTGCGTGTGTGTGTGCGTGTTTGTCGATCTGTGCATATCCATTTGTTGTAATTCTATCCTATGTTAGGTTGTCATAAGGTGGAGGTGATGGGGTCATGTGTTGTGGGGTAACAATTAGGATTCAATTCTTGTATATAGTATAGAGCTCTGAAAAAAATGAGACCACTTCAATTTTTTTTCTGAAAAGAGCATCTGTTCATATTTAACAGCCATTTCATTCATGCCTGTTGAATTCCAACACAAGCAAACCTCATTCTACCTAATGTGGTACTACTGATTAGGTGAACACCTGAACCAAATCTTGTTTAACATGCGAAAGCATAAAAGCCATCACTGTGGTCATCACTATCCTCTTGCAATAGGACCAGCTGGATGTCAAGAACAGGAACAGGTGTGGAGACGAGGCTCTGCCCACCAGTTTGGCCCCGCCTCATACCACACTCCAGCACAGCAGAGCAACATGAAAATAGTACCAAACGGTGACATTCCATCCTTAAAATGTATGCGATGGCAGTTTATAAGAACAAGGTTAAGCAGCAGACATTGGGGACAACAAAACTACATGCTGGCAGAGGGCAAAAACCACTCTCCACCGAACACGATTACCGCCAACTCATTCAAATGTCACTCAGGAACTACAGGATGTCATGACCTACAAAAAGAATGGCAAATGGCAGCTGGCGTGAAGTGCATTGCGAGAACCTTTCAAAACAAGCTCTAAGAGGCAGGGCTCAAGTCACGTAAAGCCAGAATGAAGTCCTTCATCAATGAGACACAAAAAAGAGCCAGGCTGAGGTTAGCAAAGACCATAAGAGTTGAAACAGAGAAGACTGGACTAAGTTAATTTTCTTTGATGAGTTAAATTTTCAGCTTTGCCTAACACATGGCCGTCCAATGATTAGATTAAGTCCTGGAGAAGCTCACAGGCCAGTGTCTCGCACCCATTGTGAAATTTGGTGGACAATGTTCCCCAAATCAGGGGACTGGTTTTTCCAGTAGGACAATGTTCCTTGTCACATAGCTAGGTCAGTCAAGGTGTGGATGGAGGACCACCAGATCGAGACCCTGTTATGGCAAGCCCAATCTCCAGACCTGAACCATATTGAAATCTCTGGAATGCGATCAAGAGGAAGATGGATGATCACAAGCCATCAAACAAAGCTGAGCTGTTTGCGCTTTCGCGCCAGGGGTGGCATAAGATCACCCAACGGCAATGTGAAAGATTGGTGGAGAACATGCCCAGATGCATAAAAGCTGTCTTTAAAAATTAGCGTTATCCCATCAAATGTTGATTTATTATTTGTCATTTTCTGCAAACAAATGCTAGATGTTAATATTTTACTTTGGAAGTGGGAGAAATTTTGACAGTAGTTTAATGAATGAACAATAACAGTTTATTTTTCTCAAACACATACCTATAAATGGTAAAATCAGAAAAAACCTGATAGTCTTTCAGTGGTCTTCTACTATTTTCCATAACTGTACATACATTTTTATGTGTATTTGTGTGTGTGTCCAACTGATCTATAACACACACACATCAGTCTCAATCACTCCATCACAGATGGCACGAATGTGGATGCCAGCGTGATGATTCTTCCAAGCCCATCAAGGGCCAGAGTGATTGTCTGAGATCTTGGAAGAGCTGGAAGACAGAATGAGGCACAAATTAGGCTTGTTAACGGAGGACAATGAGTCTGACATGCAGCTGTCTAATCTCATATCTTTGAAGCATGCAGAGAAAATTCAGAGAAGAGCTGCTCCTCAGACTGGGGCCAAGAACATGTTCCGTCTGTAGCAAGAGACACTTAGTAAGCCATATTCAGTCTGAAGATCTGGGATGACATGTCGGGTATTACACAATAGGGAGAAGCACTTTGTTCATTCTCAATGCTCAGATCATAAATCAACCACGGCGTTACTGTGCTGAGAGTCAAAGGTTTCAGTTATTTGGCTGCGGTCGGAAGCACTTTCAGATCCCATTAAGGAATCAGTTTTGATCCCTTGAAAAAGTCAGAAATTACAGATAGCATATTGATTGTCACAAAGCAATAACGGAATAAATCAGAATGTCTACCCAGGTCAAGACATTCCAACAACTGAGGTTTTGTTTGTTTTGTACATTTGTGGTTCATGGACTCATTCAAAATGAAGTTACTAGTTCTGGATGACTTGGCCAGTCTATGAAGACTGCCTGCCAAGAACTTGCCACTATCACTTATCATTTATGGTTATGATATTAACTCTCAGAGACAGAACCACATCTCATGCCACATCAAAAATGAAGACGAACAAGAGTAGAGTTTCATTTTTCAACAGCACCTTTTCCTCGTCTTTACTCAGTGAGTAATTATGGTGAACCACTTGTGTCATTAATGTGGAAATTAGATATTGTAAATATTCCACATAGTATCTAACATGTATCACATCCTACATCTTATTAAGATATCCGAGGAAGTTAGAAAATGCAGAATCACTGTGTGATTTTTGCATTTCACTACACATTTCTTGGGTTGATGTTTACTTCCTTTGGCATGAGTGGAAGCTGAACCTTGAACCTATGTGGTCTCTGGGGTTTTTAAGGGTTCATAGACCATTCACAGGAGGTGTGGACTTGAGACGTTAAATTTCAGCACAGTGCATGTAGTCAAAAGCACTTACAGTTATTTCTTCCCTGTGTCAGTGATTACAAGGAGACAAGTTTAAGAGTCTTTCATGACCTTAGGAGACCAGATTTTCAATGTGGTTGTTCTCATGAGTTATATTATTCTGCACTTCCTCAAGCAGGGTTCTGTACATTCTACCACATCAATGTAGCCAGCAGTTAGACAGGCCTCATCACCATCTCTGTGGGCTTTGTATCACAACTGTTTTTTTTCTCATCTGAAAATTATCACAAAGTATAAATGCATTAGTTAAAACCATAATAAAGAAGGAGGGGCATAATGTGATTAATTGCCTTTCATTGTCTTCTCCCCTATGGATCACTAGTCACAGTCTCACATGATATTGCAGATCAGGAAGCTAGATCAGGAAGCGTTAGAATACCAGTCAAGCGCGTTTTCAGGCTCAATGCAAAATAAGAGAATGCAGAACTAAGACCCTGAAAGTCTGGTGATTACACTTGGCTTTATTTTATTCTTCACAAAAATAGTTTTCTTAAAAACAATCCTATTTATAGGATCATAAATATTTTGGCGCTGAATTAATTCCCCTTCAAACCTGTACATGTTTGCATCTGTCACATTATTTCACATGTGGAATTTTTTTTTTTAAGAGCGGCACTTGTAAACATGTGTGCACATACACACTTAAAGTACATGAACATCATGATGATATAGCTTAAGCAATACCTTTCATTTAAGCACCAGAGTGGAAAACAGCTCACTGGGTCTTTTTTTAAATGTGCAAATGGAAGCGGCAGCAAACCGGCCTGAATCTAAACTCGTCCTTTAAACTGGGCTTAGAATCAGAGCTGACCTTACAATCCCCAGTCAAATCTAATTACCACTATGACTCAGTGAGCTGGACAGTCAGCCAGTCAGCTTGCCTGCA